>WSXT02235177.1:0-15995 GCA_011762715.2 Neuroterus valhalla | reverse complement strand
TAGGGACGCGTGGCGGTCTCGGGTAGATGAGGCAATGAACTTTCGAGTTCCAAATGCTGATAAATAATAATAATTATTGAAGTGAATTTATTAACATGAAAATTCCCTCTACAATGAGAACAAATATGCTCTTTTTCATAAAAATCCGTCACTTTTTGCTCGGATGTTTTCATAGTGTTATGCGTATACGGGGTTGCAGATTTCTCAAAACTGTCAAAAACCTCTACTTTTTAGAATATTATTATATTTGTTTCAGTTTTCAATGGATGAAAATCTCAAATTCATTTACTCAAGGCTCTATCGGCCTCAAGGAACACATTCTCATTATAATAATTGCCCTTAAGATTCATATCCCTCCTAACTTGACTGCCAAATGTAATTTCGCGCTGCTTAAAAATCGTTATTACGATTAAAAGAAAATCATACGTCTTATGGAAAATATTTTCAAGCAAAATTCGTAGACCTTTTAGTGGCAAGCTTATAAACGTTTCTCCGTGTCTTTCATAGCTTGGCCTGAAAATGACAATTTTTTATTCTGTCAAGTGCGTTATCATGATTTGAACAAAAACCATACGTCTTATCAAAAAATAGTCCGCATATATTTGTACATCTTTTAAGATAAATATTCTCCCTCTTCAGCAATTTTTCCGTATTTCACATAGTTTTTCTGAAAAATGAAATTTTAGATTTTTAGTAGAATTTTTCACGATTCAAACAAGAAGTATGCGTCTTTAAAAAAATGGTTTAAGCTATATTTTTAGATTCTTTCAAAATGAATCATTTTGACCCTCACAATTTTTTTTGACCTTGCATAGTTTGAGCGGAAACGTGCATTTTTAATTTTTCAAAAAGCTTTTTCGATAGATAAACCCAGAACTACGATTACAAGGTATATTGTGTATGCTTGAAAAAGGGGCGGCATTTTCCATGATACTCAGGGCGGAACTCAAGGCAAATTCGGTCCTGGGGAAAAGGAATTCTGAAATCGTGAAAATTTTCTAATTCAACGATTTTATATCAGAAGCATAAACGCTCAGTGAAATATCCTTCTGTGTCAAAAGGATGCGTGTTGACACAAATGGAATTTCCTCTTGAAATTAAGGATGAGAGGATTTTCATTTGTCTCAAAAAGAATTTAATATGTTTTCGCAGCAAACATTATCTTTTTGCGAGAAACTTCATCAAGTCTTCCATACAAATTAGTCTGTTTGTTTCAAATATATACATATATATTAATAAGGCATTGGTTGAACAAGCGCCGCAGGTTCTTTCTGGGAGCAACTGTCACTCAGGAAATTGGCACAAGCTCCCAGTCGAACCGCGGTAAAACACACCTATGATAATATGATCACGAACATAGTTCGGTCACGTTTTTCCAGGAGGACGATGTCGAGTCTTGTGTGTTTGATAGGGACTATAATCAAAAAATTGTAGTTCCAGTCGGTTCGGCACTCATCATTCTCAACAATAGACTCTATCTCCCTTGGAGCCTTCGGCAGGGTAGGGTCGTGGGCAACGCCATAAGATCTTGCGTGAAGAAGATAATTTGATAGCATATGCCATAGTTGCTCAGGAAGTTTGAGACACGCCCTGCACCTATTGCTGGAAACCTCTTGACGTAATATGCTTCTACGGTGTACTAAGGTAAAAATCCTGATCGCCTTGTGTTAATTTTGTTTCTGGAAGTTTTTGTCCTCACACCTGATGTTGAGGTTCAGGCCAAAAGTTTCAGCTGCCTGCTTCACGGCTTCGTGAAGGAACGATCCTGCTCCACTCATTACGTGATTCCTGACCATTGCCAGGAGAGGAAATCTACCGTTCGCAATGATATGAGCGGTACCTATGATAATTCGGTTGTAGAGGCATTGAAGATTGAGGAGTCCGCGTCTGCCTTCACGGCGTGCAATGTATAAGCGCGGAACGGGCGAGTTGATATGCAAGCTTTTTTTAAATGCATTATCTTGCGTGTAGTAATTTGCGTGTAGTAATTGCGTGTAGTAATTGTGTGTAGCAATGTAGGCCTTGAGCTCGTTCTTCGTCCATGGAACTAACCCAAACGAATAGAGTAGAACCGGGATGGCCAACATGTTAGTAGCAGATATCTAATTCGACGACAGGTTGGATGACCAAATCCGTCGGAGCAGGTGTTTGTATCTGCTTTGGAGAACTCCTTTACTGATGTTGTATCCTGAATGCGGTTTTCAGGCACGTCCAGATATTTGTAGTTCTCTCCAGCGCTAAGGTGTCTGATAGCACTTCCGTCCACAAGCTCAGAGTCCTTATCTATACCTGCTATTCGTCCACGTTTCAGATGAATCGTAGCCCAATTATTCAATCCAAAGTCAATACGTATTTCTCGTGTGTACCTCCCGACGATACTTAGAGCATCTTTGAGATGTTCTTTTCCAGAAGCTTAGATCTTTAGGTCATCCATATATAATATATGAGTGACCTTATGCTCACGAACATTAGTTCCGCCACAGAGGTATCCATGAGAATCACGGAGTGCGAGGGATAGAGGCAATAGTGTGATGCAGAAGAGGAGAGGGCTCATTGCTTCACCCTGAAAAACACCTCTCTGGAAAGTTCCACTGTTGGTAGTCACACGATGTTTTCCAAAAGTAATAGTAAATCTGGTCTATGGAGAGTTCAATCAAAAGCTTTCTGATGATCAATCCAGGCCATTGACAGATTGCGTTTGTGATTTGCAGCGCCTTTGCGGACACTCCTGTCGATAAGCAGGTTCTCCCGACAGCCTGCTGCACCTTTTCTTGCTCCTCGTTGTTCTTAAATCATAATAAATACAGGTCCAATTTTTCGAGCAACTCTGACATTCAAGATAGATGTAAAGATCTTATACAACGTGTTCAGACAAGTTATTGGCCTGTAGTTCTTCGGGTCGGACAAGCCACCTCTCTTTGGTAGGAGTACAGTTCGTCTTAACACCAGCCACTGCGGAATAGGGATCTCCGATTTCCAATATGAGGTAAAGATACGAGCTAGATATTGGTGCATGTTGTGTGTGGCAGTGATTGGTGGGCATTCCTTTTTGGATGTTAAGAGGTTATTGCACAGCTCCTTGTAGTACCTTCATTCAATGGATGTTTTACTTCGTAAATCTCTCTCCAAAATGTCTTGACTTCTTCGGACTTTGGTGGGTTTTTGAAAAACCAGGAGGGTCGCTAATGAGGCGCGATGGGTCAGCGACAATTTTTTATTCTCTATGTCCCATCCCTTCCTCTTCCTATTTCTCGTCCTGGCGTCAGATAGTACTTGTATTTTGTCATCAATGTGCTGCTTGATGGTTTTCAGCTTTGACATTTTCAATATGTGATAATGGATACTTATTTCATGATCGAACTATTGCTCCTTTGACGTAGAAGGCTTATCGGATTTTATATAGTCTATCACACACTGCATACGGGAAAGTTTTGTCTTGTCCATCTAATCTTCTTGTTTGGTTGAAGCAAACGCTTTTTCTTATTTTCATCAATCGTTAGTTTGGACCTTCGATTTGAATCAGCTAAAGCTCTCGCTGAATCATAAGCTGAAGAATTGATGGTCCAGAGGTCGGAATCCTCCGAGAGGTCCTCACGAAAGGTACTACCATTTCAGCCCGGTCATGGAACTCAGGGAGGCCTTGTTCCAGCAGTTGGTCTTAATGGCACTTCCTGCTTTCCATCTGCAGCTTGTTCTTGCAGTGGTTGAGGACAACCGCGTACATCTTTTGTTCGCGAAAGGTTTACGGCACGGTTCCACAACACTTGCTGTGAAAGGTGCGAGAGCTCCGGGTGTTTCTAGCACCACAGAGTAACAGGTGCGCCATGTAACTCCATGTTTAATATATATTTTTTAAGTATATTTTCTACCAATTCATTTCGCACCCTGTTTCTTCCGAATTCAGTGACTTCGCGTTTCAACAGATTTTACCTAGTTAACACGCAAAGTACCTTAGTCCTTTTGTCAAAACCCAAAGATTTTTTCAATCTCATCTTATTTCGGGTCCTAGTTGTGCTTCTGGAAGAAATATTAGTTGAAACTAGATTCACAAGAGTCACAAAAGAGTGATCAGCCACATCTCGAACCCCTTTTCCCAGTCTTGCTTTCAGAAAATACGTTTTGATGACTGAAACGTATTTTTCTAGAGAAAAGGGGAAAAGGACTTCGAGATGAGACCGATCACCACTCTTCTCAGTTTCGCTCACCCCACAGTTAAACACACCATACTGTTTCATGTATTTTTTCAAAAGTATTACTCTAAAGTGGTACTTCTTCGGCTTAAGGTATATAATAGTTAATAATAATTAATAATCTTCGAGCATCTGAAAACCCGTTATAATTATCTAAAAATGTTTGAGAAATTGAAATTCTCATCAGTTTTATGGAAATTTCTCCACTATACAGATCAAGTTGCTCCAAATCAGTCAGAAGGAAACCTAAAGTGCATTCAATTCCCCGTTGAACTAAATCAAAAGAAGATTTTACTGTGTATATTTTAGGAGATATAGCCATCGGAAATAATATTTTTCTGCAAGAATTTGACCAAGCATATTTCCTATCCACTGTACTTGAAATAGATACAATGAAGGTTGAAGAATACTGAATGTCAAGCAAATCTTCCAAAAAAGTGTTATACCTCCCATACGTCTGATATGTTAGAGCGTGTTAAAATCACCCATTTCAGAGTGACACAAGTACCTAACGCAAGTGTGATTGCGGCAATTGTCTATAGTTCGCTGTGATATCACTAATCTGGACCGTCATTCATTTTTTCCCAGTTGTACTTAACTCTCATCGACTTAAAATAAGAATAAGAAATAATGCAGTAAAATTAGAACCCCTCTAAACAGTGTGCAGAATAGCTCTTTCTGACTAGAGAAAACAAAATTTATCTTTGTTAGCAATTTTTGCAACAGCATGTTTATGTTCAATAAGCTGTGTATATTGCACAAAATATAATAAACCAATTGTCAATGGAGTATCTTTAACGATATATGCATTTGAACTTTCAATTCTTTCAACCAGTGACGAACGGGGGGGGGGCCGAAATTTCTGGAAATCTGAACATCGAATTCATAGGTTTTAACGACGAAATGATGTCAAAAAATTTTTTTAGTACCCCCCCCCCCCCCCCTTCCCCGAAAAAATTGTCTGCGTTTGCCCCTGCTTTCAACATCTATCCTGATTTCGATGAAACCATGCATCAAAAACAGTGACACTTGGTGTATTAAGAAGTGTATAGCAAGGTTTTAACCTCCTTCTAATGCTCTGAATTGCGCATTCAAGATAAAGTTACCTCCAAAATTACCCACAAGTTCAAACGTATTTTTTGAGAGTGAAACAACAGTACTTGTCTCGTTGTCTATTCAAGGTCTTATTTCCAATGTCAACTTTCCTTCTCTTCAAGTTTATCAATCTTTTAGATGTAGCCTTCAGAAGCCCAAGGATCGTCAAAACCCTTTTCTCTTCACCGATAGAAAGGCGTTTTCATATCTGTCTTATAATTTCTTTATCAACCAATTTATTTTTTTTTATTTTACATCCAAGCAACAACATCTTCAGATGTTTGACAATTGGTTTTATGGTTGAATATACCTTTTCCGTAATATTCAAAAGCCTCTAGCAACTATGAAAATTGATTTTGAACTATTAGGGTAGAGTGTTCCGAAATCGACTGGTTGTCCCATCCCGATCCCTACATGTTTCTCAATACACGTGCTGCCGCAGAATTCATCAATGATGGCTTTTGAAAGCTTGTATATTACCGACAATTTGGAGATATGCCGTCATTCGCCTTTCGTCATGTAACCTATGTTTTTCGAGCATTTTCAGTTTTGATATTCACGAAATTCATTTTGGAGCTGAAGGAAAATCGGGTTTCCGGTATCGTGAAAGATCCAAAGGTAGGTTTTTTCGGTTCGTTAGGGCTTCGACCTTAAAACGTGGTTATGGTTGTATTTCACTTGCATGGATGTGAGTGAGCGACAAGTGATTTTTCGAAAAAAGACGTGGTGGTCCGAAACCAACCCCCAAAGGGTGGTCTGAAACCGACCTCCACGATTTCGCACTCTTATGACTTTCCAGCGTGTCTCTGAGTATTAATTTTCGATTTGCTGAATTCTAACACATGTTTATTGTAGAAATGGGGCGAACATTTTACGTCGAGTCAGGAGATAGCTCAGATAGCGACTACTTTTGCTTAATGAATTAAATAAAGGGTTTCGGGACACTCTACCCTACCATTATTTTATTGTCAAGCCAAATCCCTGATCAAAAAATTCATATTATAAGGGTGAGTAAGAGATTTATAGGAGAAGGGATAGATTTAACATCAATGTAGAAGTCGCGTGTCAGACTTTGAGAAATCTTTGTATGTCCACTAAAATCTGCCAAATATTATCTAATAATATAGAAATGCTTTAAAATGTTATACCTTAGTAAAAAAAAAATATTGCATGAAATTCTGATAACCTTGCTACCATAAGAGCTTCCATGTTTCTTTTGTGCAGTTTCACGTGAGATATGACACAAAAAAGTAAGTTTGCTTCGCTTAAAGCAACGATTTGCAGTGCATAGTTCAAGTCTGAGATTCAAGAAATAGTATATATCAGAATAAAATCGTTAAATGGTCTCATTTTGAGTCGAAAATTGACCTAAAATTGAGACACATCATTTTTTTAGTTAAACAGGATTATAATTCATTTGGATAATTTGATGATGATTAAAAGATGATCGCAAGAAGTTGATGCAGCAACGACTAAAGCAAAACCTGATACAAAAAATACGCAGCAAAAGTAGGACAAACTATTCTCTATGCTGGTTCATTGACCGAACTGTTCAGTAAGATTATGTACTGAAAGTTTATGTAATTAATTTAAATTCTATATTATTTATTTTTGAATCAAACTTTTTTTAAAAGATCTTTTTCTTCAGAAGATTTCTCTTATCCCGGGAGAGGAAATAAATCTTTTCTTCATTTCAATATGAATGCTTTTCCTTGTATTGCTCACTTCTAATCCTGGCTTTTGAAAAGCTTATCATCCCTGATAAACTCTGATTTCTTCTGAAAATCCTCCAATCTTTTTGAAATCTAATTAATATATCCTGAAAACAATTATGTTTCAAGAAATCGTTTAATACTAGCTTAATATAAAAACTCTCTCATTACCGATTAATATATTGCCTAAAATGGCATCTCTCTATTTATGAGAGACTTATTATTACACTTTCATCCAAATGACTAACAATGGTTTCTCTCTGGATATTTTTGTCGAATTTACATTTATTTTTCTCAATTGTCGCTTCCTTTATTTATCCTAATACATAGATTTTTCGCCAAATGAATCTTCTATTAGAAGGTATGGCATGTAAATCGTGCGCTTGAACTTTCTTCACAACTCTAATAATGCATCATTGATCCATTGAATTTGATCAGGGGTAAATTTGTATAACTGTAAAAGAGTTTTTATATCATCATGCTTTGGCAGGGGATAATCACATAAAGCTAAAGCTACATCGTTAGGCCCACCACGTGTTTCTTTTAACTCTTTGTATAGAGGATTTGGTATAATATTTGTTACTTTGCGACATATGTCACCACCCACGATTTTTTCTGCAGGGTATAAAATATAATATTGTTTTCCTTCTATGAACCAGCTAGCCCTTGCTGCGACGATACGATCGCGTACTACAATGCCTTTGTAATTGTCTGAGGTACTGCTCTCAACCCGGACACGCTCGGGAGGCCGGGATCCAACGAGTCCTGTTCCACTTGTAGAAGAGGCACGCTTTTGACGAATGCGAAGATCTGTTGATGCCTCTGAAAGAATTACTCAAAATAAAACACTTTCACCAATTTTTCCTCCTTTTTTGTCAAACTGAGAAAAATGGATTTTATCATCTGCTAGCTTCCCTCTACAAGTCTATAAAAGTAATTTTTATGTTTTCTGCAAGAAGTTATTCATTTTTCACTGGTCCTGCGCGGAAGTCAGTTGCGGATGAAAATCATAGGACACTAGGACTTCGATATGGGAGACGTGTCGGGCATGGTCCCTGATAGCCCTGGCATAATAAATCGAGTTTGACTTCAACGTAGTCAGAGCCATATGAAACATTTCCAGCAGTGATGATTCATATTAATTAACTGTGTTTCATACAAGAATGCAGATTTTTTTATCAGAAAGGATGTACCATATTCAATCATTAAACCAATTAGGAAAAGAGAATTTCCTGCACGAATACAAAAATAGATGCGAAATGTGCACGCGCGTGTTAAAAAGGTTCGCGTTGTATGTGCGACACTGTTGAATATCACAGCTCTTGCCACGCCTGGCACTCGTTCCTTCTGATTCCTTCTTTCACGAACGAGATTCTCGGAGAAGCATCAACTGGAGTAGTTTCAATCAGGGTTCCAATGTACCCCCCTTGATAAGACTCTATTTTTTCCCCGATTTAAAGACTTCTCTGCCGCAGGAGCGTATCTTTTCTCTACGCTCAGTATATGTATATAATCATCTCTTAATTTTTGATTTACAGAAGACTTCTGTTTAGCTGAACCGCTACGCGACGTTAACATTCGTTTAACTGAACTCGGGAGAAATTCTCACCACTCTCCCCCTCCGCATGGGTGTTTCTAGAGGTGACTTCTAATTGGTTGCTACCGTCATTTGCTTTTTTCTGGGGATAGAGGGGACCGCTCGAATTCAGCTAAACGAGCGTGGAAGCGTTCAGGTAAGTGGAAGTTCAGCTAAACGAGAGCTCAGCTTAACGGAAGTCTTCTGTATTACACGGCTGACCATATCGATACACGACATTGCATCACTTTCCTATTCAGAACCTCGTGCGTGTCAGTAGTGCGAGCCGACTTTGGTCAAACGCGCCGCAGAACAAATGAAATGACAAGATTGGACGTTTCCACTAAATCGATTCTTGTCTTTGAAAAAAAAGCAAAGTAATTTCGTTGCCCAAAATTATTGCCACTACATTCATAGAACATAAATATTTGTATTTATATTTAACCTAGCTAGAAAACTACTTAACTCAAACTGACTTGACTGGATTTTTTTCCTCTCTTATGCGATTCTCAAATGGAAATAATAAATTGATACTAATACGAAATTTTTCTCAAAATTTATGATCTGAACTTCGGAACTCATGTATTTTATTTTTTTTATATGAACAATCGAAACATTGCATTTTTGTTCAAGAATATGTCAAAATACGACGCAAGATACTAACATTACTCAGGGTCGTTCGAAACTGTAAATATTCTCCGGAATCTAATAATTTTTAGTTGACAACAGCCATTTTTAAAGGACACAATTTCATCAAAACAAAAAATAATTCAGGATTGTGATTTAAAGCTAATGTTTCCTGTTCAAAATTAACGGATCCCTGTGGAAAATGTTATCCCAAATTTAAATTATTTTGAAATTGCAATTTTTTTCGCACACCAGTTTCCAAGGGAAAATGCGAGCATGAGCTTGAATTGTTGAACGAATTTCTATCTTTCTTGATGTCTAATGATTTTCTATCAGTAGTTCCGATTTCTAGTATCAACCGCACGCAATTTTTCGTCGGCCATTTGTGGAAATAACTTAATTTTTCGGATCTCTAGAACAATGAACGAATAAAAGAAGCAGGTGTGTTCCAAATTCAAATAAAAACAAGATCAGGTAATAAAAAGCTACTCAGTTTTTCATAAACAATGACAGTGATTTTTTTTAAATATCGTTACACAACATTTTTAGATGAGATTATTATAAACACATTCTTGAAAAATGCATTTTCTTCGACGACAAATTTTCTTTCTCTTCTTTAATTGAAGAATGGCTCTTCATTTGACAATTCTTCAAGAAGTTGATTATGTATATGGCTTTACTTTTCACGATTCACTTGATATTTTCTACATGCCTTTGTTTTTTTTTTTCAAATTCAGCTCTTATTTCATAATTCCGTGACAACTATGTTCAGTTGTCCCTATGTGACTACAAGCTCAATTTTTGTTATGTTGAGCGCGATTCCTCGTTTCAAAAGCTATGTCTCGGCAAAAAATGATATGTATTTCTCATATTCATGTGTACAAGCAAGTTGACAAATCGGCTCTTATTTCGTAAAAACAACTCATTCATTTTTTCCAACTGGAGGGTGGCGTTTATATAGTTCAGAAACATTATTTTTCAAAAATGGGATGAGGCTTCTTCAAGTAAAAAATTGGATTCTGCAGAGCATTTCGGTCTCCCTTAAAAATCGGAAAGATGGTGTTTATGACCTTTTGGAACGCTACACTTCAATTTTTCCGTTAACTTTTCTAATATGTGTACCACCTTTCCTTTTCTTTCCCAATTAGGGAGAAAATCAACTCACTTACCAATATTTGCGTCAGATAAAACCAAAAGTCCTTGCGAAAAAATTGCGCAAAGTATCAGGACACTCAAACAAGATTGTTTGACCATTTTGGTTATGAGCTGTTCACAATCGCAGAATCGAACTGACTAATAGTAAAGGTAAAGAGATCTCGACTTTTATATTAGAAGCAAAACTTCAGATTCAAATAACATGACTGTATAAGTTTAGGAATTTGATTATGAAATTCAATTCTGTAAACTTGGATTTTAAAAGTTGAGCTTAATGAATTACATTGAAAAATGTATTCCTGAAGCAGAAAATTCGTATTATTTCGAAGAAAACTCAGAAAGCCAAGATAATTCTATAATCATTATAACAATATTTCGAAACCTTCTAGATCATTCCTAAACATTGGATAATATTTGAATACATATATGCAGGTAATCAGGAATGGAGGTTTGTTTTCCATGTTGCGAAAAATGGACCAAATAATACCAACGATTGCTCTTATTTCTCATTCTCAATCTAATTTGGTTAAATTTTGGAGTACTGAAATACGAAAATATTCGCTAATTCAGTAGCGAATGTTACATAAATGCTATACGTGACAGATAAGAAAGTTTTATCAAATAAAGTGATTGTGTAAAATTTTTAACTTTATTGAAACAATGAGGAGGTTATATTGTGAAACTTTTACATAAACGACGTCACCTCCGCCAATATAACGTACACACAGGTTTTTGTTTCAAAATGGAGAAGCAAGAATTATTTACACGCTTTGACTTTATGGCATTGATGCTTTTTCTATCTTTTCCATAGTTACATTTCTGTTATATTCACAATTTTCAGCTTCGCAGGATCAATAAGCAATGTTCGGAAAATTTTTAATTGGGGTTAAGGCCACAGTTTGAAATATTCCTATGTTTGATAAATATACACTGCGGTATATTTAAAATAACCTTTCTTAAATCATTGCACATTTTTCAAATTCTGTGTACTTGCTTTTTGCTTATATCATGCATTCAAAATTTGGAGCTTCCTTTGAACAACGGGGAATTATTAAGAAAATTTTGTATTTTAGACTGAAAATTTGAAATATTTCAATTTGTCTGGAATTAACTACAGCGCTTTACAAATTGGCTTCATGACATTAATGCTCATTTGCCTTGCTTCTGTAAAGCTTTCATAGAGAATTCAAAGTTTGCAGACTCATGGGGACAACAGAGAGTTTTTTTGAAAACTTCGAAGTTAGGGGTAGGGTGGAAATTTGAAATTTTCTTATGTTAACCTCAAATTCATTATGGCGCCCCAAAAATGGACTTTATCATATAATTGAACCGCTGTCGATCAAAAAGGGATACGCTTGAAACGCCGTCGTTTGAGTTGACCCCTGGGTCATATTTTTTTCAGGTCTATTTTTAATGTTTCAATAACATATTCCAATAGAAAATTATATTGCGCATATTTTAAGTCTTTTGAATAAATGTGGTAACTTTATTAGTTTTCGAAATAATCCAGAAAATTTTACTTTTTTCTGCAATCGCAAAATACGAATTTTCTGTGTTCAACTCGCCATAAGTTCTACATTAATAGAAAGTTTGTAAGAAAAAATTTTAGGAAATATCGACCTTTATATAAAGAAAATAACTGTCTTTATAAAATTTTAATTGATTGTCACCAAAAATTTTTAACGATTTTTATTCTTCTCATGGCGTAAATTAGATATTGAAAATTTCGAACGCTTCGGGAGTCGAGCGAATTTTCGGAAAATTAAAATTAAGGGTCACCTTAACTATCGTTAGGATTCAATGAAGTTTTTTTGGAAAATGTCAGGCAATTATGTTTTATGGTTTTAAAGTCACAACTGATTTAAGACCTCAGCGCTAACCCGTACTCGTTCTAGCTCGTCCTGCCTATCAAATAACAAGTTATTAACAAATTGTTGTTTGAACAATTGTCACTTTTTCACCTATTCAAGTTACAGGGCCCTGCGATATATCAAATGATTCTAAATTTATTTAGAAATACGCTCGTTTTTTGAAATTCACAAAATATTCATTAAAACACAAGATTTTGCGAATAAACAAGATTTTGCAAGATGGGCCAATCCTACTCGTTTAAAACGTCATTTACTTTGTAATTTTAGCACGTACAGTTAGTTGACAATGAGTAATCATTAACTGCGCACAATAAAAACGTAGAAAGTACGGAGAGCGCGATCGAGTGCGGCACCGCGCTTGCGGCCCAGTGGATTGTCGAGCATCGACAGATTTCTCGTTCACTCGAATCGCCGTAACTCCTGTTCTATTTAATATCTTTGCAATTTGAAAAAAAACGATCTATTCATCTTGAGCGTTAGAATCGTTCGGTGACAATTGAGCACCACCAACACTCATAGGAGGAAGCATATGAGCCTTTAAACAATTGAATCGTCCGAAAACGGGCAATTTCTGTTTGAGTAACTTGCGATATTTTCATTTGTGATTGATATTTGAATAAAACTGAAACACAGGCCTGTTCCTTATTAAATAACGAACATTTTTTTATGCTTTTGAGTTTATCATTTCAATAGAAAAAAAGTAGCAGCCTGTTGAACAATAAAATTTTCCGTTCGTATGGGTCTTCCGTGGTTTATTTGCAAAATCTTGGGTTCTAATGAATATTTTTTGAATTTCAAAAAACGAGCGTATTTCTGAATAAATTTGGAATCATTTGATTTACTACAGGGCCCTGTAACTTTAACAGGTAAAAAGTGACAATTGTTCAAACAATCAATTTATTAATAACTTTTCAATTTGATCACTTACGGCTTGGGACCTTCGAAATTCGGATTCAGGAGGCCAACATACATAAAAATAACCTAGATTTCCTCACGGACATTAAGGAGCCACACAAACCCTTCTTGCTCCTAGACTACCATCAAAATAAGAATGATGACTTGTACGATTTCTTCAAAAATAATTTAATCATTTTTATCACTTTCTTCCGTGTTGTCTTCGGCAGAATTGTTTGAGTGAATCGCGAAAAATAATTGTCAAAGAACTCTTTTCCAAGGGTAGTTAGAAAATTAAAAAGACTTTTCACATCCTTTATTTTAGCCGTTTTCATTCCAATTCGAGGTGGACAACTTCTTTGAAGATACTCTAGTTTGGAAGGTGAATAAATTATTTTTAATGAAATCGTACAAGTTATTATATAAATATTATGTAAGTTTTACTTTTTATAATTTGCTTTAAAAAAATAATAAACAAATGTAAATTTTAATGCCTCCATTATTATTTTGGTGTCCGGATTGACCTTCCAATCATCTGCTGTTATACAGACGTTGATATTGCAGGACGAGCTAGCACGCGTATGGGACAGCGCTAAGATCTTAGATGAGTTGTAACTTTAAAACCATAAAACGTGATTACCTGGCATTTCCCAAAAAACTTCCTTGAATCCTAACAAAAGTTAAGGTGACCGTTATTTTAATTTTCTGAAAATTTGCTCGACTCCCGAAGCGTTTGAAACTTTCAATATCTAATTTACGCCATGAGTTGAATAAAAAACGTTATAAATTTTTCGTGCCAATCAATTGAAATCATATGAAGACCGTTATTTTATTTATATGATGTTGCATACTTTCTGAAATTTTTATTACAATCTTCCTATTAATGTAGAACTTATGGCGAGTTGAACACAAAAAATTAGTATTTTGCAATTGCAGAAAAAAGTAACATTTTCTTGATTATTTCTAAAACTAATAAAGTTATCAAATTTATTTAAAGGACTAAAAATATGCGCAATAAAATTTTCTATTGGAATATGAAAACAGGCCTTTAATGTGAACAAACAAATATTTCAATACCTTTCTCATTCTGCAAAGAAGCCAAGATAAAAACAGTTAGCTTCAATGTCAAAGAAAAAGTCATTTAACACTCTGAAATAAAAGTATTCAGAATTCAAATTATCATCGAACACAGTCGATATATAAATTTAAATTTGGTTAAACAACCGCCGCAGTGTCCGCCTGGGAGCAACTGTCATTCTGGAAAATGGCACAAGCTTCCAGTCGACCGTGAGATGAGTGACCACATGCACGACAAAATCACAGCAACGGGCCGACGAAACTCTCTTGTGTCTTAAGGACACGAAACAACCCAAGTATGACTGCTCTTTGCATCCATCCGGCAAGTGCCACGGCATATTTCTGGCACACAAGGATGGCTTTGAGGCTTCTAACCAGTGAAGGCGTCGCACCTCGAATAGCACCGATGATGAGATCAATTAATTTAACCGAATATCCTCGATGATGTTGTTGTAGGTGTTCTCTGAGATCTTTGTATCTCTCCTTTTTCTCGATTTCCTTGCCTTTGATGTTGTAGTCGGCCGGGGCCGAGAATTCGATCACGAACATAGTTCGGTCATGCTTGTCAAGGAGCACAATTTCGGGTCTTGTGTGTTGGATTGGTGCTATTGTCGAGAAATCGTAGTTCTAGTAGATTCAGCACTCCTCGTTCTCAACAATAGACTCTATCCCCCTCGGAGCGTTCGGCAAGGCAGGGTTGAGGCCAACGCCATAAGAGCGACAAAGACGGTGGTAAAGCACTCTTAAGGTAGCATTGTGTCTGAACAGATACGTCGTTCCTGCATGAATAAGGCAATTCGATAGCATATGCCATAGGTGCTCAGGGAGATTCAGACACGCCCTGCACCTATCGCTGGAAACCCCTTGACGTAATATGCTCCTACGGTATGCTAAGGTGGAAATTACACCGCCCTGACACGCGAAAATAAAACTCTCGGTTCTTGAATTGGTCAAGGTGATTTGAGAAAAGGAAACGTTGACTCATGTGACAAGGATTGATCTTTTACAATTATGTAAAAGTTTCCGTGCATCTCCTTGTCCTAATGTTGTTTCAGGAAGTTTTTGGCCTCCACTTTCTTCACCTGTGCTTTGACAAGTGAGGCATATTGATGGAGTAATGCACAGTCCTCACTTTTGAAGTTGAGTTCCAGGCCAAGGGTTTACAGCTGCCTTCTCCGTGGCTTTGTAGAGGAACGCTCCTCCTTCACTCATTTCGTCATTCCTGTCGATTTCCAAGAGAGGATCTCTACCGTTCACGATGACATTATCGATTGTATAGGCATTCAAGATTGAGAAGTCCGCGTCCGCCTTCCCGGCGTGCGGTATATAAGCGGGGAACGGACGAGCTGATATGCAAGCTTTTCTTCATATACATCATCTTGCTCATAGTAATATCAAGGACCTTGAGCTTGTTTTTCGTCCATGGAACCACCCCAAACGAATAGAGTAGAAGCGGGACGGCAAGCATGTTAGTCGCAGATATCTTGTTCAACGACGACAGGTTGTACGACCAAATCCGTCGGAGCAGGTGCTTGTATCTGCTTTGGAGAACCTCCTTTACTGATGTTGTATCCTGAATGCGGCTCTCAGGCACGCCCAGGTATAACAAGCTCAGGGTCATTATCTATGCACTGGGCAAGAAGTTCAGTAGACAAAGCCTAGCAGTGCTGACCTCCTTGCTTGAGCGACCCAAGTAACCAGCTAAAAGCTAGGTTGACTTGGGAGCCAAGCAGGAACTACTTGGCATGCGAAGCAAATGTGACCGGTCACAAGCCAAGCACTGCTTGACATGGCGAGC
>WSXT02235166.1:0-15996 GCA_011762715.2 Neuroterus valhalla | reverse complement strand
GCTGATACTTGCGAGCGAAGCGAGCTGCGCGCGAAGCGCGCGACGAGAATGTGCCCGCGAAGCGGGCAGATTTTTTTATAAAAAATTATAAAAAGTAAAACTTTCATAATATTCATATAATGCCTTGTTCGATTTCCTTAAAAATAATTTAATCATTTACATCACTTTGTTCAGTGTTGTCTTCGACAGAATTGTTTTGAGTAGATTGCGAAAAATAATTTTCGAAGAACTCTTTTCCAGGGGTGGTTAGTAAATTAAAAAGACTTTCCACATCATTTATTTTAGCCATTTTCAGTCCAATTAGAGGTGGACAACTTCTTGGAAGGTTTTTTTGTGCTTATAAGATAAGTAGTAAACGAAAAAGTAGTTGCCTTTTCCAATTTATAATTATCATAAACGTCTACTTTACAAAAACTTTACTAATTTAAAAATTTTTTGTTTTGCGGATTTAGCCCTTGAAACTTTTTTCAAAATCTTGCAAAAATACTTCAAATTTTGAGGTCACAGTTATTATATAAATATTGTTTAAGTTTTAATTTTTATAATTTGTTGTTAAAAATAATAAAAAAATGTAAATTATGTCTTCATTATTATTTTGGTGGCCGGCTTGACCTTCCAATCTTCCGCTTTTTTACAGACGTTGATATTGCAGGACGTGCTAGCATGCGTACGGGACAGCGCGGAGATCTTAAATCAATTGTGACTTTGAAACCACAAAACATAATTGCCTGGCATTTTCCAAAAAAACTTCCTTGAATCCTAATAAAAATTCAGGTGACCATTAATTTCAATTTTCTGAAAATTCGTTCGACTCCCGAAGCGTTTGAAACTTCCAATATCTAATTTACGTCATGACAAGAACAAAAATAGTTGTAAATTTTTAGTGACAATCAATTGGAATCCTATAAAAACCGTTATTTTTTTATATGATGGTGCAGATTTCCTTAAATTTTCATCATAAAATATTTATTAATGTAGAACTTATGGCAAGTTGAACACAAAAAAATCGCATTTTGAGATTGCGGAAAAAAGTAACATTTTCTTGATTATTTCGAAAACTAATAAACTTATCAAATTTATTCAAAGGACTAAAAATATGCGCAATAAAATTTCCTATTGGAATCTGTTATTCAAAAATTTTAAATTGACATGAAAAAAAATATGACCCAGGGGCCAACTCAAACGACGGCTTTTCGAGCGTATCCCCTTTTGATCGCCAGCGGTTCAGTTGGAAGATTTTGATTTTTTTTTAAGTTTGTTCCTGATGGTTATTTATAGGAATAAGAATCTTATGAAGACGAAAATTCTTTTAAGTACGCATTTCGTGAACTAAATAATAAGAACTCATTAAGAAAATCGCACTGTTTTTTAATTCAGAACTGCCCTCTTAAATTTTTGTCAGAAAATTTATCTTATTTTACTGAAAAAATCAATTATCTGTTCGGAAATCAAATATTTTGTTGAGAACTAATGAGGTTCAAAGTTTACTCCTTTAGTTGAAAAATCATTTATTTATTTTTTAATTTATTTGTTTTGCTGGTTATTATTATTCTTTTTGAAGAAATATTATCTAACTATTAAATCTTTCTTAGTAAAAGATTGGAAATTTCAGTTAACATTTTTTTCTTCCTTTGCTAATAGATCTGAAAATTCATCCTTTTTGGTTAAGAATTTCAATATTTAGTTAAAAATTCATATATTTGTTTGAAATTTTAGGTACCTAATTCACAATGGTTTTTTTTTTTAGTTAAAAATCCACGTTTTTTGCTTAAAACATCTCAGTTGAGTTTGAAATTGAATATAATATAAAAAACAACTGATCTTTAAACAAAAAATTGATTAATTTAATTTTCAGTTGAAATACATTGATTTGCAGCCAAAAAACAATTAATTTCCAACTCAAATGGTCGATCTTGAACTAAAGATGGAAAATTTTAATGTGGAAATAAAAATTTTTTTTAACAAGAATTAAATCAAGTCATTAGTCACAAAATAATAAATAATAATTCATAAGGAATTATGAACATAATTTTTTTCCAAATACGCATTATGCTAACCACACTGCGAACTAAATTACATATGTAATGGAAATCATTAAGGAAAACCAACTATTTTTGGAATAAAAGTCCACTATCATATTTTTGGCCAAGATAGTCAATTTTTATTAAAAATTTTATTTTTTTATGTCCGGTTAGAGGTTCAACTGTTAGGCAGAAGATTCAAAGTTTTTGGCTTGGAAATGCAACAATTTGGTAAACATTTTTTTATAAGAATTTTTCCTTGGCTAAAAAATATTTCTCTGCGAAAAATTTGTCATTTTAGTTTATGTAATCCATCTCTTATAGTGGAAATTTCATTTTTCCCAGTTGAAAAAGCAAATGTTTTATTAAAAAATAATCCGTTGTGGTTTAGGACTCAACTTTTTTTATTAATCTCCTTCCGTTAACTTGAACTTTCCTTATTAAAAATTAGAACATTGGACGTTTAAAATACGAACTATTACATTTTTCCTTAAAGAAAGAGTAACTATTCATCTATTCAGTTTTTTCGTTGAAAACTTATCTTTTTGGGTTGAAAATTAAAATTTTTAGGTCGAAAGTTCTAATTCTAATTATTTCAAAATTTTTTTTCCTTCTTAACTAAAAGAATTCTTCTCGGTTGGAAATTCAACTCTTTAGGTAGAAATTATTTATTTCTTGTGGTTCAAAATGCAACTGTTAGGTTGGAGATTCAACACTTTGTGAAAAATTACTACTATCTGGTTGAATTAAACTATTTTTTATACAAAATTGAAACATTTGTAGTTTAAATCATCAACTGTAGCATTCTTTATTAGATGACTTTCTTATTGAAAATTCAACTCCTTGGTTGGAAATCAAACTTTCTGGTTCAAAATTCAGCTGTTAATAAAAATTCAAAAATTTTATTAAGAACCTATCCATTTTTATTGAGAATTCCTCTTTTTGAGTTTAAGATGACTTATTTGGTAACAAATTCTATAACTTGGTTATTAAATAACTCTTGTTGAGAATTCTTAGTTTCATTTTGTTCTTTGACTAAAAAAATCTTTCTCGATTGAAAATTTAACCAATCCGGTAGCAAATTTTTTTTTTTTTTGTTAAACTTCCACGATTTAGTTTCAATTAATTTCCTTCTTTATCTGAAAAATTATTTGAACTGCTTGATTGCAAGTTAAACTAATTAGTTGAAAATTCATTTGTTGTAGAGAAAATTTCCTTGCTCGTTTGAAAAAACATCTTTATTGGTTACAAATGCGACTGTTTAGTTCAAAAATTCATATCTTTTGATTACGACTTTAATTTGAAAATTTTCATTATTTTGTTGAAAAATCAACTTCATAATTTAAATAAACTATTACTAATAATTTTGTTGATTTTTTTTATACACTCCAACTCGTTTGGTATAAAAATTTATAGCAATTGGTTAAAAATGCAACTGTTTAATTGACAATCATTCTTTTTTCGGACACAAATTAAATCTTTTCGGTTGAAATTTGCCATTTTAGGTTTCAAATTCAACTTTTTGTGAGAGAATTCCACTATTTGATGAAAAATGAACTTCTGGGTTAAAAATTCCAATTCTTGTGTTGAAAATTCAAATTTTTAAGCATAAAGTATTACTATTGATTTTAAATTTACAATCAATTTGGTTGAATTTCTTTTTCTAGACTAAAAAACCATTCTTGGATAAAAATGTATCTCTCTGCTCTAAGAAATTCATGTTAATAATTGGTTGAGAAATGATTTATTTTGGTTAAAATTTCAAATATTTGGTGAAAAATTCGTATTTTCTTGCTCAACATCTATTGTTTTTGGTTAGAAGTTCATCTTTATTGTTTCAAAATTCACCGTTTTGTTGGCAAAAAAAATCAGTCTTGGTTGAAAATTGATCTTTTCGTTTCGAATTCAATTACTCTTTTGAAAATTAAAAAATTCGCTTTAAAAGTTACTAGCTTTGATTCAAATGCGTTTAAAAATGTAACTTCTTAGATCTTCTTGCCTAAAGTCTTCCGTGGTTTAAAATTCAGCTATAAGGATAAAAGTTATCTACTCCGTTGATATGTTTTCACTTGAAATAGAAGAAACTGAAAATCTCTAAATCGAATATAATAAATAATAAAGCAAGAATAAATAAAGTTGCTCGAAATTCTAGATTTCAGGTGTTAAAGTATCCACAATTCGAAGGAAAGTAAAAGAAAGGCAATAAGGATATGGGTACTCGCAATGAAAGTCATATACTTTTATTAAATCTTCATTTTTTATTTGTCATTCTACTGTAAATATTACAAATTAGAAATAACATCGCATAGTGTACGAAATACAAAAGCTATTGCAAAGAGTTGTGATACAATACGTTCGTAGAGCTAGGCGTTTACAAAAGAAAAACTTGAAAAACGCTACACATGATGAAATTACAGCGGCGACGAATAGTCATCTAGAGATTGCGACCAAATCGAGACGGTTTTCTACCTTTTTTTTAATCTACCAAACAAAAAGCTTCGCATCTCCTCCGACTCTCGCGCTCGTGAGATCAAAGAACGCCTCTTTGGTGTTTTTCGAAAATACTCTTGATATGTCTAATAATTTCACAGTACCAAGAATATCTCTCTAAAACACGTCTAACTTATGGCTCGCACTCTGCCCTCCAAATGGAGGAAAAGCAAACGAATTTGGTGTAAGAAGATTACAATACTGTCATGAATCCGTTTAGTTAAATACACATAGATACTCCACTACCAATACTTGGGGGCTTACAAAAAGAAAACGGAGATGAACGTTACATGAAAATCATCCTTACATAAGTTAGATGTGTGATGATAGGACGTGAATTTTCTTTCAATTCAATTTCTCGACGTCCTAGTCGATATAAACTTTATTCGTCCGCAAAACTTCGGAGGCGCTGTGATCAGTTAAATTGATTTTTTTCTACCAAGGAGCAGAAAAAGCGACAAGCTTCGTGCCTTGACGTCCCTTGAAACACATTAGAAGAAATGCATCGCGAGAAACGTTTGACCGCTTAAGGCACAAATCTCGTCAAATTAAACTCTCCTTCAAACAAATCGCAACGCCTTAGTTTTCCGCGGGTATTCAATACTTAATCAGTAATATCATCTCATTATACGTGAAAAATTAAATATTTTACATTATCATTTCATTATCGATACTATATCTTTCGTTCTTTTTTTCTTTATTATCATTACCTTCAACTCAATATAAAATATACACAATAGCATCTTATACTCTGCTTACTAGGTAAACATAATAATGATATAAGATCACATGAATAACGGTTATCCGCGGACCCGGCGATTTTGTCTTACGAGTATCTCGCAAAACGAAATCGTCCCGCCCCCTTTTTTTCATAGCCAACTGGCAATTTCTTGTGCAAGCCTTTTTTTGCGCAACTACTGGTCTCTCCAAAAACCCAACTTTTGAAACTGAAATAATCAGGATCAAAAAATTGAGAATTTGAAATGATCAGCTCGCAACTTTTCGTCGTCGCTTGGAGAAAAGTTGTGCCCGAATATTATTTTGCGAGGAATTTGCACATTCATCGCACAGCTTCAACTTAAAACTTACGTTAATCACACTTGCTTTTTTAATATCACAATACCATCAGTGGACCGGCGTAATATTCGTTATCAAATCGGCGGATTTATTTTGGAATCCGTGACCGCACAAATAAAACAAGAGACATCAACTCCCTTCAACAAAAAAGCATTCGTTCGTTCGTTCGTTTTGCTCGAATTACAACCGTTTAAACACTGACCTTTATTAAATCCAGGTACGATATTTTGATACGAGAAATGAATCGATGAAGCAAAGTTGATGAAAAATGGAGAGACAGAATTTAGCGTCTAAAAAATGGTCAATGCTTGTGGCTTTCTGGGTCCGCGTGCACGTAACAACAAACTCACACATGGAAAAATAAAAAAATTAGTCCATGTGTCGAGCCGTCTTATCGCGCTCGCGTGTCTGCATATGAGCTAAGGTCCAAATGTATATGCATAAACGAGACAGCGATTATAGAATGATGAATGGTCCACGCGAACTGCACTCGCAATAAGTAAAATTAAATGAAAAAACCTACCTACCTAACTACTACTGATCAATAAAACATCGCCTATCGCTAAATACCACTACATATCACGTGAAATTTGTTAAAGTCTTGATGATGCATCTTCATGAACGAAGATATAAATCTCTTCTCAGAAGAGCTACCATTACATACTATAATTTGTTTTTTTTTCTCGCTATCACAATAGATTTCTTTTTTTTTTCTTCTTGATTCTCGATAACGCGGACACCGATCAGCAGAACAGTGGACATTTAAAAAAAAACTGAACTGCACGCAAGATGAGGTCGCGCACAAAGTTTGATGTTAGGTTCAGTTTGGAGAAAATTGTCTTACAGATTGATCCGCTGGGAGCTGCAGTCTCCTCCTCTCTCCTCGCGGCATTTTTTTTCTCTCACCTTGATGGGCGAGAATACACCGCGACAAATTGGATCATCAGATCGAAAGAGAATGGACCCATGAGAGATTCTGTGAAGAGTGACTTCAGTATCCTTGTTGATAGGACCTGTAGAGCTTCTTCTTCTCCAGTGTAAAGTCCCTGCTGATCATAATAGTGCCTCCGCGAGTCAAATTTCTGCAAGAAGAAAAGAGGAACATCGGTTAGATTTCAACGTCTAAGATTTTTCTTCGATTCATAAACTGAATCAAACTTTAAATTTTTGTTCTAATTTTTAGAGATGATACTTACTTCAAAAATTGAGGGAGTAGAATGTGCCACGATGTGTGATCTTGCTTGAGAGTAAGGTAGAGTTCAAATGTTGAAACGGCACTGGGATCGCACTGAACCCTGGAGAGTCTTCGGCACATACTGTCGGTCTCAAAACTGATGAAGAGTGTGCAACCTCTGCAAAAAAAAAAAAAAAATTGCAAGTTTAATTAGCCGTTCAGAGCAAAATGGCTATGAAAAGGGGGATTTAGTCACGTCGACTCAAGGACAAAAAGCCGGCAAGCTCAAACCTGCCTGGCGCGCGACCGAGTTCCCCACTCCCATCACTCTTTATCTATTATTACTCACGTCTCTTTACATTCGAGAACATTCTACTCTATTTTTTTCTATTCGAACTAAAGACGGAAAATTTCGGAAAATACTCAAATACCCTGGAAAGTTGCTATTGTTTAGAATTTGGAGCTGGTAAAATCGAGATTAAAATTTACAACCGTAAATCAATTATTTTTTGACGAGAGCAAACTGCTCTTAGTTGCCGATGACACCTTTAAATTTTCTTTATCGAAATGAAAATGGAAAATATTTGAATATCCTGGAATTTCGAGCTTCTAAAATCGAGATTAAAATTACAACTATGAACGAACCATTTTTTGAACAAGTCCAGTATCAGATGGAATATATTTTTTTCTATTTGAAATAAAGGTTGAAAATTCTGGAGAATATTCAAATACCCTAGAGCTGCTATTGTTTAGAATTTGGAGCTTGTAAAATCGAGATTAAAATCGGGTATAAAATTTACGACCGTGAACCAATTATTTTTCTTGACAAGAGAAAACTGCTCTAGTTTCCGATAGTATCTGAACCAAACTTTACAGCCTTAACATTCCGAGAGTTCAAGTTACTAAGCCCTAATGGATGGGAGGGCAATTTAAGGTTTATGAAAGGAGTGCTTACCTGAGACCGCAGGGTTCATTTTCAGCCATATTTAGGACGTCTTTAGCTATCCTCGGCAGGAGGTCTGCGGGTAGCAAAACTTCGCCACAGGCAAGCTGAGCATGCTTTGCAGCCCTCAGCTCGACTTCCAACCTTTTTGCCAGAGCCTGGCAGGCTCCATCGAGTTCATCTGTCACTGTTCCAGCTGTAACAAAAAAAAAACCGAGTCCCTGTTAGTCTCACCCTCTGTGTACTAAGGCTCATGAAAAGTCCATTGAAAGTCAACAGCCATGTATAGGTAATTTAAATTTCAACAGTTGCAAAGAAAGAAAATTGCACAAAGGTTTCCGAAAACTGAGTGCACTTTGGCAATTCTTTCTACGAAAGTCGAATGTTTCATTCAATATGATGTAATATGGAATGGAGCAGTAAAATTTACACTCGCACAATTTTCCCTTTTTTCGAAATTTGGATTCAGATTTGATTGTAAAACGATTCTAGATGTTCCACTTTCTAGACTTTCTCCCTTCCTTTTAAAACTTAGAAACTGACGAAAATTCTTCCGGTCGAACGGAGCATGATGCAATTACAGTAGAAGTTTCGGAGAGGATCTGAAGATACGATAAACCTCGTGCTTCTCTTTCGCAGGCGAATATTTTGATCAATTTCAAAAATTGTGAACACATTGCTATCACTGGAAAGAATCAGCTGTTCCTTCCAATCAGCTGGATCCCACTTTCCGTCGGCGGTCGGCGTTGTGAGAAATGTCAAGTTCACTAAGAGAAAACATGGAATACTTCTCTTTCCTCCACATTTATTGAACACAACTCTAAATCTCGATCTTTCAACTTTTCATCATTCTAGTAAATTTCACTCTTTTTCGACTGTCACTTTCCCGAATCCAAATTTCGACGATTAAATTCACTACCTCGAACTCGTTAGGAGCACAATAAGGGAAAAAATGGATTGGATGAGAAAACCTACCTCTATTGTTGCTGAAGTTGACATTGACGGGGCAAGGTAGAACCTCCATGGTTTGAAGACAAAGCTTTGTAAATCGGAAATGAGGTAAACTTATCACTCTCGAGTTCCGAAGATCGAAACCAACGAAAAAATGATGAAAAACTAACGATGGAAACGATCAAGAACGGAAAAGAAAAAAAACTCGAGCTGCTCGACTACCGGCTTTGTTCGGACTGTTCTCCCTATCCTCTTAGGCTGTGCTAGGAGCGTAGAGTTAATCACGTATCCAGTCGCGCTACTTTCGAACAACTGACTCGCCGGCGCCGATGACGCGACTTATATATCAGCGAACCCCACCACCGGAAAGCCGGTCTCCCTCTCCAATCCGCCTAGCAACACCGGCTACGTGATGTCTCGCACTGCCATCGCATCGTGCCCTCTCGTCATGAGTCGTGCGGCCTCGGTCGAAAGATTGGGGGGGCAGCTCAGAGGCAGAGGGGCTCCTCGCAGCGGAGCGTCCAGCGTACCGGTTTCTGACACAACAACCGGGATAAACGATAAACTCTCTGCTTTTTATTTTTCTATGATTTCTTACGTGCTCTCAGCTGTGCTCTCGCTTCCCCGATCGAAAATGACTACGAACCCTGACCGAGTGGAAAAGACGTGAAAATTGTGGTTGTGGAGAAACGGGAGGATCAACTTGCACGAGATGGGTTTCTTTGTCTTTGAGCTGGTGGCGTGTGTGCGGGTTCGAACCACGAACCGAAACCTGCACCCCTCTGAGAAGGGCCGGGCGACGTCTTATGCATTTCCTTTGTCAGAAACTCGGGCTCAAATTGCCACCAAAATATTCCGTCAACGTCACCTTGTCAGAGTTACTAACGAAATTCTAGGATGGTTACGGTACCCTTTCGCTCGAGCGTGCTTTGTTAGATATCGATTCTACGCCTGCATACGAGAATATAAATTTCAGGACCTATTTTACTTGGATTTCTTAGTTTATTCAGAAACTTTTTACAGTTTTCGTTTCGATGTACATTGTGCTGTTGAAATTCCAAAAGTTTGCAGTCTAACAATAACAAAGGATGAGGAATCTAGCGTCAAGAACTCGAAGTAAGAAAGCAAAGCAAAAAAAATGATGACTTATAAAATTGAGTGTTTTAATAAAAGTTCCTAGAATCTAGTTTTATAATCCGAGAAACGCATGTTCCGTTCAGCGTTGGATCAAGTGAAATTTTTTTTACAAAATTTGATTTGGGTAGAAAGGAGTCATTTTTGGAAATATATTTCAATTAGAAAATAGAAGAAAAAAAATTTGAAAAATTTCTTCTGAAAAAAAAGTATAAATTCCCTAGCGTTACAAAACGGTTTTCATGCAAAAAAACTTGCAAATTGAAAATTCAGTTCAATTTTTGATTCTCGTTACACACTGTGCAGTTTTCTATGGGCAAGAAATGTCAGAACGTCAAAAGATGACAAAGGATTAGGGAACCTAGCATCAAGGACTTGAAAAAGAGAAAGCAACAAGCAAAGCTATGATGAGAAGATATAAAACTGGATGTTTCAACAAAGTTTCTAAAATTCATTTCCATTATTAAAAATATTCTTATTCTATTGAAAATTGGAGCAACAGGTCTTGAAAGAATCTATTTGTGCACAATGAAATCATTTCTGAAAATATATTTGGAAGCGTGAGAATGAGAAATTGTCAAGAGGTCTTTTTCAGAAGAAAAATTCTCAGCACGATTTTTTCGAAAAAAGGGCCTACAGTGGTATTTCAGAAACACAAGTGACAGTTCAAAATTCTAAAAATTACTTTGAAGACTTGAAACAGGAACTACGAAAAGAAGTAGAATAAAAATTATTCAGAATTAAAAAACAATTTTCGTTTAAAAAATTGAAAAATGGGAAAAAAATTTAATTAGAAAGAAATCGAGAATGTTTGTGGATTGTACACATCGGAATATGGTTGAAGTGTCGGCACCCGACGGCTGCTAGACTAGAACCAGAGCCCCATCTAATATTCTACACAAAGGATCGGAAACTAGGAGTTATTTTTTAGAAAATCTTTGGAAATCGGAAGAGCGATTTTCTTAATTCCTCTCTTCTAAATAGGAATTATAAATATTTCAAAAAGTTCCCGTTCCTTGTAAAAAATTTAATGTTCCGAATGGAATTTAAACAAAAATTTTTTAGTTCTACTAATGTAGGAAACTTTCGATGCGCTCCTTTAGTGATAAGTCAGAGTGCTCAAATCCCAAACTTCAGAATTAGACATTTTTTTTCCTATAAATGGATAATAATACGTAATAAATACGTAGGTACAAAAGAGGACTTTCATAAAAAAAAAACATTTAAATTACAATCCCAAATAGGTATATTATATTTTATATTTAATTATATTACATTTTCCAAAAATATATTTGAAATCGAAATTTAAAATTTCTAATACTTCTTCAGAAAAGTCTATTTGCAAGATTTTTTTCAAGAAATAAGTCGAAGATCTCAAATTTAAGGCATTAAAAATTAAGAAATAAATTAAAGTCCTAAAAATGGAACTAAAAGAGTATACACTTTCTGCAGTTTTCTTGTCCATATGTGCAGTTATGTCTGAAGATGATACAGGATGAGGTAATCTAGCGTCAAGAACTTGAAAAAGAGAAAGCAAAGCAAAAAACGAAAAATGAGAACACATAGAGTTGAGTGTTTCAAATAAATTTCCTAGAATTTAGTTTGACAATATTTAAGTAAGCATATTTCGTGAACGATTGGAGCGATTGTAACTTTTTAAAAAAATCGAGTTGAGCAAAAATGAGTTATTTTTGTAAATAAATTCCAGACAGGAAAAGTCCGAAATTTCCAAAAGGTCTGTTTTTAAAAGAACTCTTTAGACTTCTTTCGAAAAAATTCACTTTATACGAGAAGGAAAATCCCTTTGTTACGGTCCTTCATTAGACGTCAGACTCGAGGTCAGGCTGTCACACCACGAAAACGTCAGTTTGGAATTAAAAACATTAATTTCAAGTTCTGAAAGTGGAACTAAAAAAATACCTATAGTTAGAATAGAAATCCCTTAGAATTAAAAAAAAAATTATCCAAGGAAGTAACAAGTTGAAAAAAATTCGATCAGAAAGAAACCGAGGATAGGACTGGTTTGTGGTTTCTATGCATCGAAATGGTCGAAGGTGGCAGCACCGGACGGCTGCTATACAAGAACCAGAGCCCCATCAAGTATTCTATACAAAGAGTCAGAAACCAAAAGGTTTATTTTTTAGAAAATACATCTTTATTATCTTTACCAATTTTTTTTCTTCCTGAAAAATATTTTTAGTGGTATTAAAAAACAAAACTTCTGATGTGGTCCTTTAGCGATGCTCAAATTCCGAACATACGAAATTCGAAAAAAACCAAGTTTTAAGAACAGAAAATAATACGTTTTAAATATAGAAGTATAAAAAACGGACTTTTGAATAGAAAAAATATATAAATTAAAATTCCAGATATGCATATTATTTTCACAGTGGAATCAACTAAACTAAGTCCTCTTAAAAAAATCGAATTGAGCACAAAGAAGGCATTTTGGGAAATATATTTGGAATTGGAACAATTAAAAATTTTTAATAAGTGTTTTTTTTAAAAAGGCCTATTTTCAAATTTTCTTTCCAAAAAAGGTCCCTCAATAAGTCAAAGAGCTTACATGTTAGGAATTGAAAATGGGTAAATAAATAAAATAAAGCCATTTTTGGAAATAAATGTCAGATTGGAAAAGTCCAAAATTCACCATAGGTCTATTTTTTGAAAAAGACTTCCCTGTAGAATTGAAAAAAATACTTTGGTGCTAGAGAAGAAAGAAAATTCCTTTATTACGGCTCTTCACTGGACGTCAAACTATCAGAGCACACAAACGTCAGTTCAAAATTTAAAAAATTAATTTTAGGTCTTAAAAATGCAACTAAATGAATAAGTGTGAATTAGAACAGGAATTCTATAGAATTGAAAGAAGTTTTCATATCGGAAAGAACTAAAAAATTGAGAAAAAAAAAAACAAATTTGAAAGAAATCGAGAAGAGGGTTTGTTGTGCGTACACTGTACACAGTACACATCGAAGTGGTCGAAGGTGGCAGCACCCAACAGCTGCTACACTAGATTCTAGAACCAGAGCCTCATCGAATATTCTACAGTTCTACACAAAGAATCAGATACTTCTATTAGGTCAGGTTTACAAAGAGAAAAATTTTATTGATTTCTTCGGAAAAAGGACCTTTAATGAAATCAAAGAAGGAAAACCTTTCTGTCACGGTCCTATAGTGATTATCGTACACAAATATCAAGCGTTAGAAATTGAAGAGTAATTATTATTATATTATAATTTACAATTTACTATTTTATATATAGTTCCTAGGATCTAGTTTTACAACTCAAAATATTCATATTCCGAAGAATTGAAGCAACTAAACTTTGAAAAAAAATCGATTTGGACACGAAGAACTATTCTTGGAATTTATTATAAAATAGTAATCTCAGAAATTCGACTTAATCATAAAGAAGTTATTTTGGAAATATAATAAAAATGGGTAAAATGAAGAATTCTTGTAAAGTCTCTTTAAAAAAAAACACATTTGTAAGATTTTTTTCGAAGAAAGGTCCTCTAATGACATTGAACAGGTAAACCTTTGTTACGATCCTTTAATAGTTTAGTGGTGAGTCACACGAATACCAAGCGTTCAAAATAAAAAAGAATAATCCAATTTCAAATAAAGTTCTTATTATCTACATGAAAAATTTGGAATATTCATAATCTGCACAGCTGGAGCAACAAAAGTTTTTAGAAAATCGATTCAAACACAAAGAAGTTATTTTTTTAAATATATTCCAAACAAAGAGAATCAGATATTTTCAATTTTTCCAAAGAGTACCTCTTTGTAAGATTTAGAAGAAAAGTCCTTTGATGATATCAAAAAAGGGAAAACTTTGTGTTGCGGTACTTTAGTGATAAGATGCACAAAAAAGTCTGTTATGAATAAAATAACAAACTCAAGATCTAAAAATTGATCTACACAAATGCGTATACAGTTCGATAGGAATTATCCAGCATTGAAAAGGATTTTTATCTAAAAAACTAAAAAAACTTTAACAAATGGAAAGAAATCGGAAACAGGCTTGTAGTTTGTACATAGCAAAATGTTTGAAGATGGCAGCACCGGACGGCTGCTCTACAGCTGTGACCATACTGACTAGACTAGAGTCCCAAATATTTTACACAAAGGATCAGCAATTTCTGTGAGGTCAGGTTTACAAGAAATAATTTTTTGGGAAATTATTAAAATAATAATTTGGTGATAAGACAGAGAGCTCAAAAGTTAATTGTTCAAAATAAAAAAAACAATTATGAGAATATTTTAACTTATGGAATTGAGTGTTTATAATAAAGTTCTTAGAATTTTGGTTTGCAATGGGAAATATGAACAATAAGTTTAAATTTGGAGCACTTGCTGTTTAAAAAAAATTGATTCGAGCACTGAGAAGTTATTATTGAAAATATATTTCAAACCAGGAACATTAGAAATTTTTAAGAGATCTGTAATATAAAAGACTCTTTACCAAAAATTTTCTAAGAAAGATCTTCTACATCAAAATATTTATTTTCTGTCCTTTAAAACAGCAGATCAAACATTGCAAAATAAATTAATTTTGAAGGAAAAACTCAAATTTTCCAAGAAAAAAGCATTTTTATACAAAAATTAAAGTAGTTAAACTTACTGTTGAGGAAAATCCATCAAGATAACAAACAAAAAACAGATTTCAACAAAAAGGTTCATTTTTCAACCAAAATGATGAAATTCCAACTAAAAATATAAACATTTAACTCAAGCACTTCAATTTTCAGCCATCAAGGTAAATAATCAGACAAGAAGATTAATTTTCAAATAGGGAGATTAATTTTGTACCAAAAAAAAATGTTTCAATAAAATAGTTGAATTTTGATCGGAAAAAATATTATTTCCAACCCTACCATTTTTAGTTTAAAAAGACAATTTTGAACCAAACATAGGAGTTTTTAAATAGAACTAAAAATCTTTAACTGAAAGAGTTGAATTTTAGACAGATAAATTAATTTTTACTGAAAAAGATCAATTGCCAACCAAATTGTGAACACTAAAAGTTTAAATAAAAAAAATTACTGTTGAACAGAACAAAGAATTTTTAACTACAGCTGTGAGATTTCTAATTGGAACAAGTTGAATTTTCAGTTGAAAAAATTGCTTATTATAACAAAACTAAAAAAAAAAACAACTTGCAAAGAAATTGTTATTGGAGGTAAATATTCAAACAAGAAAATAAATTTTCAAATGGAAAGAATTATTTTCTACCAGAAAGTACAATTCTTTAACAAAGGAGTTGAATTACGAAGTGAAAAAATAATTAATTTCAACCAAAAATTGAAGAGTAACATTTTTGTTAAAAAAAAGACATTTTAAACCAAACATAAGGGTTTCAAACTGAAACGAGAAATCTTCAACTAACAGAGTTCAATTTTGAAGCAGGTTAATCAATTTTTATCAAGAAAGATAAATTGTGAACCAGAACTTGAACACTCAAATTTTGAATGAAAAGAAATTGTCGTTCAACCAAACAAATAAATTTTCAATACAACTGTGAAATTTTAAATTGGAACAAGTTTAATTTTCAGTTTAGAAATAACTTGCAACAAAAAAAAGAACAACTTTCTACAGAGAAGGAAACAAGTTTCAACAAAAAAAAAACAACTTTCAAACAAATTGTTACATTTTTAAACAAACTGACCAATTTTAAAATAAAATTATAAATGTTGAATTGCAGTAGTTAAATTTTAAACTGAAAATACGAATTTCAACTGAAATTATGAACATTCAACTAGGGCAGATGAATTTTTGACCCAAAATTAATTTTCAACAAAAAAATATAATCGTTCAATGAAATGTTTGATTTTCGAACATAAATTGTGAGAGAAATGGTTTAATTTTTTAAATAAAAAATGACTGTTCAACTAAATACTTGAATTTTCACTGAAAAAAGCTGGATTTTATTTGACAAAGTTTCAACCAGAGGTCAATATCAAATTAAAATAATGCACCTTCAACAAAAAAATTTATTTCCCAACAAAAGATTTAACTTTTAACCACGTCGTTGATTTAAAAAAAAAAGATGAATTCGCTATGAACAATGCAAACAAGTTTCCTATTATATTTCAGAATTCTTTCTTCTTCGAAATACTACTTTTTTTTGTGCGACTAAAATTTGAATTTTTGATTTTTTGGGAAAACTCGAAAAGTTGTAAAGTTCTTCCTGGAGGGCC
>WSXT02235155.1:0-15996 GCA_011762715.2 Neuroterus valhalla | reverse complement strand
ATTCTGTCTGACATCGTGTAACTTTGTCAAGCGATGCGCGTTTCGGTTCCAAGGAATCCGGAGTGAAAAGCCCCTCGTTTATTATATTTACACCCTCCATAGTGAAAAAAAGTGAAATAGTTGCGGTTGCAAATTATCGTCAGCAATAAGTCAGCCCGTAAATAATTTCCAGCACGCACTATAATTAGAGTTCCGTTGGAGAGAATTAAGATTAATAGCCAAACTGACTTCCTCGTGGGTAAATCAATTATGGCGGAGATAAAAATATAATATAGGGAATAAAGTGATAGTTTAGTACACGCTAACCACGTGATACGTGGAAATGTATGGTGGTGTCTGGAAGAATGAAGAAAAGAGATCGTGGTTCACTGAATGTGTTTGCAGCTTTTATTATCGTTGGAGGAGCCAATGGAGGGACAATTAGGTTGAAATAGAGCTTCCGGTCGAAAAGCGTACCAATTTCTCCCGGTTGTGCGTGCCGGCGTGCATAGGTGTCCGTCCGTCGTCATTATGTCTCTGCTAGTTTACGAGGGGCCGCTCCTTGCAGCTCAATCGTGATTTCTACACGCCCTAGTTTCAGTCACGGATTCCGGAATTAACGATAAATATCCGGGTTTGTAACCCTCTTGGTTACTCCTTTATTAATCGTTAGGTAGACCCCAGGAACAAAATTACGTAAAGCGGAGTCTTGAATTAAATGCAGAGAAGAAGGCTTATTCTAGTTCAAAATTGACGCCTGAGACAGAAAACGTCCGGGAAACGAATGGTCCTGGGTTCGAATCCCAGCAAAGGCGTTTCTTTTTTCACAATGATTGTGTCAACATTTTTTTCAAAATTGGTCAGATAGGCGTGTTTCACTTCCACCCCATGTAGAAATTATTCAGGTGAGGAAGAGAGGAATTTTTTATAAAACCGCAAAATTTATAACGGAAGAGATGAGTTGTTGATGAAGAAAATGGATTTTTACATGAATTTTCAACCGAATTGTTGAAATTCTACCAAGGACGAGCAATTTTTAATCAAAAACAGTATTCTCGAATTTTTTAGTGGAACATTAATTTTTAACGACCAGAAAACTACGATTTTTCAACAAAAATGATCATTTATGCACCAGAGAGTTCAATTTGCAAACAAAAAAGATTTGTTTTCAATTAAATAATTGAATTTTCAACCAAACAGCAAAAAAAGAAATATTTTTATGGAAGTAGTTCAATTTCCAACAAATTGAATAATTATTACAATTATTAAAATATCACTATATTATTATAATAATTATTATATAATTATAACAAATTTTTTGAATTCTCAACCATGGTCAAATTTTCAACCAAAGAGAAATTTCTTCTTCATAAAGCGATAAATTCCCAACTAGAAAGATAGATCTTTCAACCAATTAGTTTAATTTTTATTCAAACAGATAAATTCTCAACCAAAATTTTGATAGTTCAACCAAAAAAGATTCCTACGGTCAAGAAGAAAACAAATTTCAACTCACTTGTTATTCGAACCAAAAAAGAAATTTTCAACAAAATATTGAAACTTATGGAAGAGCTGACTCGCTAACAGAGTAAATGAGTAATTTTTTCAAAATTGATGATTTTTCCATTAAAGAGTTCAATTTTCAACCAAAAAAGTTCGATTTTTAATAAAATAGTTAAATTTTCAACCAAACAGTAAAAAAAAAAATTTTTTTTTTTTGGTCAATTTCCGAGACTTTATAACAATTTCTTTGAATTCTCAACCGAATGAACCAAAGAGGAATTTTTTTTACTAAATCTTGGAACTAAAAAGATAAACCCTAAAAACTTTCAACCAATCAGTTGAATTTTTATTCAAATAAATAAATTCTCAACCAAAAATGTTGTGTAACGAAATAAATAAATTTTTAACAAAAGTGATCATTTTTCCATCAAAGAGTTCTAAAAAGATAAACTCCGAAAAAGCGGTTCAACTTTCAACCAATAGTTGGTTAGACTTTTATTCAAATAGTTAAATTATCAACCAAAAAGCCTAATAGTTAATATTCCTACAGAAGAATGTTTCTAATCCGAACAAAAATGAATGTCAACAAAAGAGATTAACTTTTAACCAAAAAAGATTTCTATGGTTGAGAAGAGAGCAAATTTCAACTAAATTGTTGTTCCAAACCCAAAAAAAAGAGATTTTCAACAATATATTAAAATTTGTAACGGAAGAGATAAATCGCTGAAGGAAAGAATGTATTTGTAATGAAATACATGAATTTTCAAACAAATTATTGAATTTGAACCAAGAACGAGGAATTTACAATCAAAAACATTATTGGTGAATTTTTAGGTGAGGATTAATTTTTGACAACCAAAAAATACGAATCTCTGATAAAAAACGTAAATCCTCATTAGAATGGTTGAATTTTCAACCAAATAAAAGTAAAACCTAATCTTCAAGAGAGTTGTTCAATTTTCAAGCAAAAAGACGACTTTATAACAAATTTTTAACCAAATAGTTAAATATGATTTTTCAACCAAAAGTTTTAGAGGGTCGTGAAGAAGACAAATTTCAACTAGATTGTTTAATTGCTTCTTCAAAAGAATTGAAATTTTACATTTTAACCCGAGAATTCCAACATAAAAGAGCATTTCCATCTAAACAGGTGAATTAAAAAAAAAAGTTTAATTTTTGACATTAGTTCATTTTCGATAAATTTATGCCAAGTTATTGAATTAACAAAGCAAAAAATGGATTTGTCGGAAAACAGTTGAATTTTCAACCTGGGAATATGAATTTCCAAAAATTTCCAAAAAAACGAGTAAAATTTCCACCGAAAAAATTAATTTCTAGAATCTTTGGCCAAAAAGAAATAAGTTTTTAACAAAGAAGTTTTATTTTCAATCTAGTTCAACAATTTCCAATAGAAAAAATTTGGAGTTTAAAAAAAAGTAAAAAGTGATTTCTTGACCAGAAAGGATTATAATTTTGTATAAAAAATAGTTTTATTCATCCGGAAAAATTTTTTTTTTAATTGTTGAATTTTAAACTAAACAAGATAAGTTTTCAACCAAACAAGGAAAAGTTGGATGTTCAATTGAGAGAAGATTTTTGAATGAAAGAAACAAATTTCCAACAAAGTGGTTAATTTTTAAACCGGAACAAATGATTTTTCAACTCAAATGATGAATCTTTAACAAAAGAATGGTGTTTCAAAAAAAGATGGACTTTCAACGAAGGAATTTCGACCCCTGAATCGTTGATATTAAAAGCGAAAAAAGAGTTAAATTTAAGCAAAAAAATTTAACATTTCACAAAATAGTGAATTTTTTAAATCTTACGGTTGAATTTTCCACAAAATAGTTGAATCCTCAACCAATAGGATTAATTTCCCACCAAACAGTTGCATTTTTTACAAAAAGGATATTATTTTTAGCTAAAAAAAAAAATTTTGTAACTAAATGGTCATTTTTGAAAACAAAAATGGTTAAATTGCGTAAAGTGACCCTTTTGCGTGAAGTGACTTGTTGAGAGAATCATGAAAATCGTATTACAAGCTATTTTATTCATTTTTGATGTGCATAAACCATCCGAAAGCCGTGCGATTGCGGGGAAGCGTCTGGCACGCACAGACAGTAACTGCATCAGTGAGTCACAACAGCGTGACTGCGGTCCTCGCCTTATGGAGAGGGCTCTGATTCCACGCTTAGGCCTTCACCTAAGTATCAGGGGCTCTTATGGTCTTGACTCAAATAATAATAATAATCCTATGTAATGTATGAAATTCCAGAATATTCAAAAAATTCCGGAACTCTTGAATAACATTCCAGAAACCTGCTAAACGCCAATTTCCCAAAGTTTGAAAAATATACTTAGGCAAAAAAACTGAAGGCTACTTAAGGACCAAAGTAAAAAAAGATCCCCTCTCAAATTTTTTACTGTTTTTCACCAATTTCAGATTGGTTTCCATTCATTTTTCAGCAAAACCGTTTTTTTTTTTAAATATATGTGCAGTATGCATATTGCACACGTATCATGTGAGCCAGAGGGTGAACTTTCGGGCCTAAAAGTTCAACCTACGACCCGGCTGTCGTTCTAGGCTACCAGAGAAAACCATGATCGTGTGTTTAACCCGGATGGTATTTTTCCATTTCAGTCACGTGCGCGATCTTATTACCGGCACACGCGCGTAATATTCTCACACCTCACTTTCAGCGCAACCGGCTTTAGCCTCGGGTTTCTTACTCATTTCAGCTCCTTCACCACGTTTCCATATTTTCTCCCTTTACCTCCTGTCATCTTGACATTTGGGACTCTAACCATTAACTTCTCGATATTTTATTCAAAAATCACCGCTCCTTCCATTGAAAAGGAAAAATTATATTCAAATTTCGCCCCAGAATGACGTCTGAATTTAGGTTATTTTCAAGCGTGGCATTGCAATTTTAGCGCGAAATTTGAACTGCCAGATCCGTAAAATAACTTTTCATTCATCAATTTTTATATTTTGCACAACAGTGTGCCCACTGAATGGGAAAACCGGGACGACTGGGAATAACCCTAGAATTTTTAACACCGGGAAATAGCCGGAAATTTTTTAGAAAATTAGGAATTTTCAAAATTTGTTTTTACTTTCGCAATAGAGGCATACAAGAAAATTATAAATCTTCTATGAAATCGAATGATTTTGTTCTAAAATCACCTATTTCCTTTCAAAAACGTCGTATAATGTGAAATTGTTTGGGAATGGAAAATCTTGTTTGAATTAAAATGATTTGTATTTAAAAAAAGCAAAAAAGTCCAAAAAAGGTAAATTATTTTTAGAAGAATGTCAGTCTAATTCTAATAATATTTCATTGAAAATACCTCTTTCTGACGCAAAAAGCTGTCATAACCTAAAATTGTTGGAATTTGGGAATCTTGATGATAAATTTTGTTAAAAAATTATGATTGCCAGTAAAAAAACGAACACAACCTAACATCAAACATGTATAATGTATTCAATAATCAATCAGATAATTCCAAAGTCGGAATTTAACCGCGCAAGAGTATTTGAAAAATAGAAACATTCATGTATTAAATTTACAATTTGTTATATCAACTGAAAATATTTTAATGCCTAAAGGTTCCAGCCGTATTATTTTTTAATTTTGTTGATAAAATTGAATGAAGAAATAATAATATCTATTATTTTTGCAAGTATATTAAGATAGATTCATATTTCTTTATAATGAAGAATTATTGTATATGACTTTTTTTCAAATAGCTATGTATTTTTTCTTGTTTTAGGTGAGTTTCCAATATTCGTCTACTTTCAATGTCCCAAACTCTTGCCAAGGATTGTATGTATGCCATTTTTTAAAATTATATAATATTATAATACTTTTAAAATACATGATGTATTTTCATATTGTACATATAAATCTTCCAATATAAAATATTCTGATTTATTATAATATTACAAGAAAAATATGTTGAGAATTGTGTTGATTTGGAATAATAGAAATTGTACACCTATAATTTATTAACATAATTACTGAAAACTTGCGTACAAAGTTACTATTTTTCAAAAAATTAAGTGTATATAGTAATTTTAGGTCCTGGTTCATAAAAAACAATAGCTAAATCTAACTATTTTTGGTTAAAAATGTATCCTTTATGGTTGAAAGTTAATTATTATTATTATTATTTGAAAAGTCTACTACTATACTTTTGGTTCAGGATTCACTTCTTCCGATTACAAATTCTGCTATTAAGTTGAAAATATAATTATTTTGTTGACAATTTGAATAGTTTGTTCAAGGGTAATTTTCTTGGTCGAAAGTTCAACTTATTTTTTAAAATCGAAAATTTTAACCCAATTTTCTCAAGAATTTTCAATGCAGAAAAATAATTTTTTACTGAAAAAAAGAGAACTCCTGACGAAATTCATACTATCCAACCAAAAAATGGAATCATCGACTTACAAGGATAAACTTTGAACAAGAAAGTTCTTGAAAAAATGAATTTATAACAAAGTAGTTCAACTTTCAACCGAATAGCTGCATTTTCAAGCAACAAGGACAAATTTTCCATGGGAGAGTTGAATTTTCAATACAAAAGTATAAATTTTCAACCGGAAAGTAAAAATTTGTACCAAAATGTAGAAAATTTTTTGGAAGACACAAATTTTCACCAAAAAACCTGAATTTTTTACCGAAACTGATCAATTTGCAACAGAATTTGGAAAAGTCAAATATTTTAGTCAGAAAAATTCAATTCAATTCCAAGAAAATTTCATGAAATTCTGAACAAATAGTTAAATTTTTGACTCAGCGATTACATTTTCAATACAATATATGGATCTTCATTTTCAAAAAAGATTTGATTTTCAACCAAATGATAAAATTTCATTGAAAGAAAACTCTTAACTACAAATATACTAGTAAACTTTCTAACCAAAAACAGGCAAAAATTGTAGAGTCTTTTGGATAAAAATCAGAAAAAGTAGGTTTTTCAAATATTGATTGTCATGTTTTTTAAATTATTCCTCACTAGCTTGCATGCTTAGAATGATAAATCTATTTAATCCTCAAAAATTGAGTTGCGATGCTCTCGAATTCCAATTAATTTCGTAGAATTCAGTTCAAGTTTTTCAAGCGAAATTATATTCTTATTGCATTGACTGAATTTACGTGAATTCCCCTCAATTTAGTTAAATTCACATTTTGTTTAGTTCAATATTCTCAAACTTCAATTCAATTCTATGGAATTCGGATAATTTTCCATAATAGTAATTCTAATTCTATGGAATTAGATGGAATTCTGTCAGAATTGTATTTAATTCTCTCGCGTGCAGTTTTATATTGTCGAATTCTTGTTAACCAATTCGAATTCGTCTCAAATCCTATTGATTTATCCAGATTTAATTGAGTTTAATGGAATTCCGCCATGAATTCAGTCTTGAAGAAAATTAAATCATTTTAATTTCTGTTAAATTCACTGGAATTCATTCAAATACTTCTAAATTCGATTTAATCTACATATTAGATAAAACGCATTTTTTTCAAATTTTGTACAACTAGAATGACGTTTAAAAAAATGAGTATGCAATTATATTTTTTGTAATTCCCCTGATTGTCTTGATCTATTTCAATTTTATGGAATTTAGTTTTCTCTAACTTACATTGAATTTCGTTGAATTCTCTTGAATACTATTTGATTCAATTCAACGGTTCTTGGAGCAATTTCTTTTTTTCGTAAATTTTATTATTTCCTTTAAATGCAGTTAGATTTTTCCTCATTCCTAAACATGAATTGCATTCAATTTGATCAAAATCAGTTCAATCTCATCCAATTTACTTGAATCTTTTCGAATTAAACTATACGTAATTTTCAATAATTCAATTTTCTTCGGTGCAATTTAAATATCTTGAATTCAGTTAAATCTCTCGAATTTATCCGAATCAAAAAAAAAAAAAAAAAAAAAATGAGAAAAAAAAGAATATCCTGTGTGAAGAATCTGAGGAGGTGGATCGAGTGGCTCTCTACTGGAGGGCGGCTTCAAATTATACCTTTCAAATACCTTTCTCGTAATTTTTTTTTTTTAAAGGGGCGATCAGGTGTCATTTTCCCTCCATTGTGACAGTTTTTCGAGAAGGCTTCTTTTACGAGATTGAAAGCTTGTTCGACTTGGCTCCCGACTGTCTTTTGTGCAGTGAATTTAAAGCTAGGAAGTTTCGAGTAGCTCATTGTATAGTGCTTAGGTTCATGGTTGCTCAATTATGCACTTGGCTTGATCTTCCATTCGTGCTTGAACATGTGACTTAAATCGAGTTCGTTGTCTGATCCTCCATTGCCATTTATAAAGTAATGTCGCGAGTGAAGGGACACCTCTCTTTCATGGCGTTGGTCCTGGGTCGGCCAATAACACTAGAACAGCAAGGGAGTGTCACAATATGTCCGTCCAAGCAGAAACCTGAAAAAAGGAAGGAAAATGTGTGGTAAATCTGAATGTTCAACCAAGATGATTAATTTCCTACGGAGAAAGATAGATTTTTCACAAAAAGTAGAATTTTTAGAAAATAGTTGAATTTTTACAAAATAGTTGAATTTCTACAAATTAGTTGGATTTTTACGGAACAGTTAGCTTTCAACCAAAAAGTGATTAATTAGTAGATAAGTTAGGGTGTTCCCAATATCGGATTCATGTTTCTGACATGTTACCGGCATTGAGAAAGTTCTACAGCTGTAGTGGTTCGTGTCCGTGCTAAGCTTCTAGAATGTTCTCGATGACCTGTCATAGAATGATATTGCACAATCTTTAAGAACAAAATTGGACATAAAAAGCTAAAACATTATTTATTATCTCAATTATGCAGTGGCGTAGTAGAAATTTTTTTCTGATGGGGGGGGGGGGGTGTTAAAGACATCATTTGAGTATCGAAGTTCCAGTTGCTTTCGAGAATAGTTTTTTGGGCCCTCTTTTCCTCTATTTGAACCAAATTGAGCAGAAGAAAATGCAAGGATCGATTCAAACATTACATCTAAATTCTTGATTGACATAATAGAAACTTTGAAATTGTTTAAGGACAGTTTCGTTTCTCACAATTGCAGAATATCATTCTGTGGTGTAATCAAAAACATTTTAGAAGCTTAGCACGGACACGAACCACTACGGCTGTGAAACGTTTTCGATGTCGGCAACGTGTCGGTAACAGGAATCTTGGATCGGTAACGCCCTTACTTGTGTACTTTTATTTTAATTTACAGATAAATTATTCGAATTTCCGGTTGAAAATTACATAAGATAGTCACATTTCAAACTTCGTACGGAATAGTTGATCGTCCACCTAAATAACAAATCTTTAACCATACAAAAGATTTTCGACAATTTTTCAACACACTGGGTAAACTTATGACCGGAAAATATGAATTATCAACAAAAAAATTATTAGTTGATATTTCAACCAAGAAATATTTGAAGTTCAAATCCAAAATATTGAATACAATATGGGCGACCAGTTTTTCAACAATATTTTGAATCTTCAATTACAACAGATTTATTTTCAATCAAAAAGGATTATTATTCAAGAAAATAATTTGATTTTGAACGAAATGTTTGAATTTCAAGCTGCAAACAATGAATTTTCTACCAAGATGAGTTATTTTCTCCTAAAAAAAAAACGAATTTTGAACTAAAAAGCTAAATTTTTAACAAAATCCACTATCAACCAATGTTTTTAATTTTCAAACCGAAAAGATGAATCCAGTGCGTAAAATGTGAATATCGATATTTCGACCAGAAAAGATTTTGATTCTCTACCAGACTGTTGCAGTCTTGGGTAAAAATTTCCACTAAAAAGAATTATTTCTACTATAACAGAATAGTCTAACTTTTACTTGAATAATAATAATTATTATTATAATATTAATAGTCTAAATTTTTTTATTTTTTCATTTTCCAAGCAAAAAACACAAATTTTCTACAAAATAGTTTAATCTTCAACTTAAACAGATTGAGTTTCAACAGATATTTTTATTTTCAATTAAGAAATATACATTTACCAAAAAAATGGAAGTACTTGTAGAATTTTCGAGCAACAAAGTTGAATTCCTAACAAAAATTGTAACAGTTGATACTTTAACTGGAATGGATTCAAATTTTGAATAAAAAGCAGTTGTATTCAACTAAGAAAACGAATTCCTAACAAAATAAATTAATTTTTAGTCTTGAGGCCATGTTAAACAAAGGTCACGTGACCCAAATTATCGTTTTTTTTTGCACCAACTCAAGTCCGCACCGAAATAGATATCAAGGTTATATTTTGGCGAAAGTCTTAGAAAACAATAAACCACGTTTTTATACAACATTCGGTTTAAAATTTTGAAAAAAAATTTTCAAAAAATTTTTTTTTTGGGAAGTTTTGAACAAAATGTTGTATATAAACGTAGTTTATTGTTTTCTGAGGCCTCCCTCAAAATATCAACTCGATGTCTCTTTCGGTGTTAACGTGAGTTATTGCAAAAAAAAAGATGTCGGTAAGGTAGGAATCGGGTAAGTTTAACATGGCCTTAAGTTTGTACAGATTCTTAGTTTTCAAGCAGATTTTTAGTTTTCAAGTATAGAAGATGAATTCTAACGAAAAATATGATTATGTTTCAAGAAAGAAAAATTTTACTTTCAATTGGAAAACAGCTGTGTAAATAAAATTGATTTTATTTGTCCACAAAACAAGAATCTTCAACAAAATAGTCTAATTTTTCAACTGAAAAAAATCGATTTTTAACCAAAAACGCAATAGTTGTTTAATTCGGTTAAAAACAAAATTCAATTAAAAAAATGAAGGAAAAACAATTTTTTCAAAGGTAGAAAATTAACATATTTGGTTAAAAATTGGACTTTTTAATAAAAATCCAGCTGTTCCGAGGGGAAATAATACTTTTGCGTTGAAAATTAACTACTTTAAGATGAAAAGTAAACTTTTTTCGTAGAAAGTTCCTCATTTCGGCTTAAAAATCTCAGATATTCCAATAGAATTGAATCGCTTCTTTGTAAGTAAATTCATTGATTCCACAATAAAAAATCCTCAAAAAAGTCCCAAAAGGACGGAGCTTCTTCCCACCAGGCAAAAATTGAATGTGCGCCATTGCACTGTTGTCAAGAATCTCCTCGCTCAATTTCTGGCTAAACGTGCTGCTACACCATTGTGCCAGTTTATGAAGCGCCTTTAAAAGTTTCACTTGAAGAAAAAGAACTGCATTGAGGCGTTGTTCTCATTTGTATCCTCAATCGTGCGGTTTCTACCTCACGAATATTTGAATATCCAGTATACACACTACCGCGTCCCCATGTAACTATCCCGCGGATCTGGTTCAAATTATGTGCAATTTACTGTCCCATTAATCATATTCATTCCCGTTTACGAAACGCTCTCGGGAATAAATAATGGAGGGTTTCTGACATAATTTGTCACTGATTTGTTACCGGAAAATGCCTCCGCTAAATCCTGAGATATGTATCACTGAAAGAAATGCTTGGGGATAATTGCCATCTTTAATAAAAATGCGCCCCTTCCCCTTCCTTCCAGATTCTGAAAAAAATTGTTTGGTTTTTTTGAATAAAATGATTACAGCAATAAACATTGACAAGCAAGTTCTTAGTTTATTTTGAATTGCGAATTAAACTTTTAATAACCTTCAAACATGTAGCGTGTCATACAACTTAACCTTAACCTGCAACTTGTTATTCACTTTTTCAAACGCTGCATGTCTGTATTTGAAGTGATTTTTGTTCTATTCGATTTTATTAAAAATTTCGAAATTGTATTTCTATTCATTCTTCAAATTGCAAACTACACGTTTAATTGATATTCAAAAGCTGTCATGACTTGCGACCTCAGTGCGACATAACCTCAAAATTGACTGTGAGCCCTTCAAATTTTCAACCAAAAGTTTTTAGTTAAATTGTCCGCTTGAAAAATTAATTTTCAGAAATAAAAACATACTTTTCGACCAAATAGTACGATTCCCAAACAATTGAATTTGCTACCGGAAATAAAATAATTCACTAAAATATGTAACAATTAATATTTCAACCGAAAGATTTCAATTTTAATATTTTTTCCAAAATTCGAGTTTTTAGTATAAATTTAATCCTCTGGGCTTAAATTCAACTACTTTGTAGAAAGCTGAACTGCATGCATTTTTCAGGATTAACGAAATTTTCTTTTTTTAGAAAATTAATCCCCTGGTGAAGAATTTTGGTTGCAAATTCTGCTATACGTTCTGAATTGGACTCTTTTGTTGCAAAATAATATTTCTGCTTATGATTAATCATTTTAGCTTGAAATTCGTCTCTTTTTTTGTTTGATTTCACTGTTTTTTCGCACTCAATTTCTTCGGCTTGAACTTCAACTATTTGGGTATAAAGTCAAACTTTTGGTTAAAAACGACCTGGTTTCAGTTGAACATTAAACTATTTTGTAGAATATTTTTCTTTTTGAATTATAATTCGTCTTTTACAGATCCAAATTCCATTTTTTTTGTATAAAATTTTCATTATTTGGTTAAAATTTCATCCTTCTAATTAGAAAATGAATCATTTCCATTTTATGATGTTATTTTTCTCCGATTTGCAATCGGAACCTTTCTCGGTTGAAGTAGGTATCATGTCTAACATTTTTCATTGCTAATTCTTTTTTTTCTTTATACAATTCAACGTTTTCGATTGTAACTTCAACTAGTTGGTTAAAAATTCATGTATTTTGTTGTTATTCTGTCTTTTTTGGGTGGACAATTATTTTTTATGTTGGTTTCCTCGAAAATTCGTCTCTGCGGTTCAAAAATTAGTGTACTTGAAAAATAAGGCTTTTGACTAATCAATTTTTTTTGGTCCTTTTTACTAATTGCATCATTCGGTATGAAATATTTCTGACCGCGTTATGGAGAGTAAAGACTAAGATTTTCTAAGTATGGATGGTAAAGCTTGAATTGTCCACAAACCTAAAGATTTGATTTGTAGTAAAATTCAATAAAATTTTTTCTTTTAGACTAGTCAAATGGATTAAATATCCATCAGTAGTTAATTCCAGTTACATTCCCGATGCATTATTATCAAGTCATTCTTTATAAACAAAAGCTCGTTAAAGCTGGAAAACGCGATATTTATTTTATATTATTGTACAAAGAAGTAAAAATCATAATTTTATTTACCTCATCGATGAAATTGAAGATAGTTGAAGAAAATATAATTTCATGAATAAATCGAACGTAACTTTATTGTAAAAAAATGTACAATCTACAGGAAAATATACTGGATTGTTTGGAACAACACTAGTTAAATTTTTATAAATAACTAGGACCGTACAATGTGACACTGTTTAGGTTAAACATTAAAACAGATTTTAAGGTTATATTGAGATTTCATGTGATGTTTTTACCCGGGAGAATTGATTTTTTTTCATTCTTATAAGATGATAATCAAACAGATGTATAATACCTAATTTTTAAATGTCAGTTCTATGAATAACTGACTTCTTTTCTCTCCTCATATACAAATCATTTTCAACGTTAGTCTTCCATGTTCATTTGGCTCTATATTTAAAATTTCAAAATTCCTTGTATCAAATCAAAATAATGAAATTTAGAACAAGCGTATTGTGCTAAATTTGTTGTTTTTTTCCACAGATTTTTTATGTTTTTTAGTTCTAACCCCTAAATGTCTGAAATATTGTGTGAGTTTACTAACCGACACTTTCACATTTTTCGTTATCAAGGTTGGGTAAGCAACCAATAGATGACGCCATGTTTCAATTATGCGATGCTACAATCTATCCCACGTCACATGTGTTTTTTACATTCACATACTTGTATCATTTTTCTATGTTATTATAATTAATTATACTGAAAATACTTATAACGAAACTCTTCCCCCAAATGTTAAAGACTCAATTGATGAATTTTATGATGTTGATATCATGTTTAAATTGTTATATGATACATATTGGACAATCTTTTAGATGTTTAGGGTTTAGAACTAGAGAAAATGAAAATTCTGTGGAAAAAAATAAAAATAATAAGCTTTAACACAACAAGCTTGTTCAATGCCTCATAATTTTGATTTCAATATTAAGAATGTTAAAATTTTTAATATCGAGCGAAATGAAGATAAACTATTAAAGTTGGAAACGGTTTCTAACAAAAAAGAAAAAACGCAGTTAATTATAGAACTGATAATAAAATTTTAATTATCATACATCGCAGCCTAATTTCTCATATCAACATTTGAGAATGATTAAATTGACCGGGTAAAAACATCATATGCAGTGCTCCCAATTACCGGAACTTCTTGTACTGCGCGTGCGGCTACCGGGTTGGTTAATGATGGCCTGCGGATTTGAAATCACAAAAATTTGGAGGAAATTCGTCATTTCAAATCTGTGCGCCAACAGTTGGTATTCGGGTTGCCTACACAGCACACGCGCAGTTATACAATTTCCGTTGATTGGGAGCACTGATCACATGACATCTTAACTTAACCTCAAAATTTGCTATAAAGTTTAACCAATCCAGGATATTTTTCAGTAGATTGAAAATTTTTTTTCAATGTAATATCAATAATTTTTACTGAATTTCGAAAGTTTTCTGCAAAAATATAACATATATAATCGAATCAAAGAATTCAATCAATCAAAGATATCCAAAAGTTTGAAATGTTTTAAATCAAATATTCGCAAATCAAGATAGAAAAATTCGAATATCTAATAATAATAAGCGTTTGAATTGAAACCATTTCGAATTCTATTTCGATTTCTTCTTCCTCTAACTCTTCTAAATTGTCTAGGAGCCCTGGTAACCCATTTTCTATCTCTCTTTAGAATTGTTGGTTTTCCCTTCTAAAATTTAGCAGAAGAGAACTTTAGGGAAATCTCGGTATCTGGGGTGTACTCGTTATTCGTTGTAAATGACACGAATGTCTTGGCTCAGTGGAGCATAATCGTGAGACCGTCATCGTTAGAATCTCCCTGGAACATTTCTCGGGTTATGCTTTGCATGCAAGAGCTCAGAGGAATATCGCACTTACAATAATGCCACCGTGTATTCCGTATTACTAGATGTTGCTCAGCTCAAGATCCCTTCGTTTTCACCCCAAAGTCGTTACATTCTTCCCCTATCTGCAATATCCACCAAAGATTTTTCTTCATTATGCGACACTAAGGTAGAGACGTGCCTCGACGACCGAGTCTAAGGCCAAATTGAATGAGAAAAAAGGGAGCCTCAGCAAGAGCGAAAACAGTTGAAAAAAGGTCAGATTAAGGGAAAAAGTCCTTAACGTTCTTAGACTTAAATTCTGTTGACTGGGGTGTTGAAACCGAGTTTGAAAGCAAATATTAAGGGAGATCAAAAGCATTTATTTCCAAAAGTATGTTTGCGATGAGATATTTTCTGAAGTGAAGCTCATATAGAAGCGTTGTGAATTGATGGAACGGTTACTCGAAAAGTTTATTTCATGTGCAAAAATTATGAAATTTAACTCGCAAAAAGTTATGAAATTTCACTTCCGAAGCCTGTCTGAAGTGAAACTCTAGGAAGAGCGAGGAACGGTCCGAACTGTACCCTAGTAGCACTATGATATAAACGCCATTTGTTAAACTCCGATCACGTGTTTTATTTCTACTACGATTTTTGTAGACCACGCAAGTTGGAAATAAAAATTGCAGGTAAATAAAAGAATCACATAAGGAAAGAGAATGTTAAAATAAATGAATTGGAATCATTTATCACAGTAGAGAGAAGTTTACTCAGTTACTTCGTTGCTGAAGTTTCACTTCAGACGCACGTGTTTTCCACACGCACATTCTTTTTATATATTCACACAAATTTTGACGGATGTGTATCGAGCTTTTTTCATGCCGGCTAAACATCCTTTTAATTACAGTTAGAAAAAAATTAGAAGGAGCATGCAAAGAAAGTTATCAAGTTGGAAGTGAAGCGTACAAGCGAAACAAAAATAGATCGAGAGGGGAAGGTAAATCGTAGGCCATAAGTGTCATTAAAATTAGTAAAATAAAAATTAAAGATATGTAAACGTTTCTTCCAAAAGGAGAATTTTTTTCTTATTGCTGACGTATTTTTGTTGTAAATAAATGATGTTCGCACCATTGCACCAGAAGTGTAAAGTTTACATGTTTTGGTGTTGTTGGAATTTCACTTCTGACGTGCGTAGTTTTAACACACATTCTTGTTTGAAGTTCTGATTTTCCTATCTCAAAGAACTGGTGTAACGATATATTTCTAATATCTCGCAATCATTGTTGTTAGAAAAATGATTGGCTATTTATTACTTGAAATTTTTTTATATCTTAAATTTGGGATTTCGAAAATTGAATCTACAAATCATCCGTCTTACTAAGAAAAATCATTGGAAAATCTGTTGAGAGGCTCTTGAGGCCCTTGTTGAAGGCTCTAGGGGACTTACTAGGAGCCTTTCGGGACACTCGTTAGATGTCCTCGTGAGAGTCTTTGTAGCCCCCCCCCCCTCCCTAAGTC
>WSXT02235144.1:0-15996 GCA_011762715.2 Neuroterus valhalla | reverse complement strand
CTTGCCCTAGATCCAAAAATTATTTTTATTACTAAAACATCCAATTTTCGCTATTTCTTACGGTTTTTTGCAATTTACTCGAAATTGGAGGGTGTACGGTCTAAATTGACTTGAAATTCAGATTCAGCGGGTCGAAAAACATGCCCGTAGATAGTTCGCGTCCGGTGTACAGAAAACTTTTTTTTGTGTGCAACTTCAAATTAAATGGAACTCGTTCAATTAGATTTCTACTTAAAAAAAAATATATATAATTTCAGTTACATCGACGATCAACAAAAGTCATTTATATATTTTAGTAACATTTGGTACTTGAAGAATATTTTGTTGAAATTCAAATCAAAGTTAGAGTTGGTTTTAAAAATTGTTGAAAACGGAGTTATTCTGATCAAGTTGCAGAACTAGCAATTGAAGCCTTTCCATACTTGAATAAGTATTATTTCCAAACGATGAAAGTGGGAGAATTCCGGATAAACATTTCTTCTATATTAGAGATGCTGAAAAAATACATAACTTCACTTTGATATTTTGTAGGTTGCACAATTTAAAGATCTAGAAGCAGGTGAAAGGGAATAATTGAGTTTAAGTTTAGTCAGGTATAAATTCGTCAACTTGCCGGCATTTTATAAACTGGCGAGGATTTATACAAAATGCATTTTTCGATGAAATGACTACGACATATATAAAGGGCCGCGGCGGCGTCGAGTTCCTCTAATTTCCTTCAGGTAACTCATGGGCCATAGCCGTAATAGTTTTAGTTATAGATTTAATTTTCTATAATGTTGGTGAAAAATTAATCGATTTCAGTTAAAGCTCAATTTTTTTGGTTAAGATTTTAACTTTAACATCTGAAAATTTATCTGTTCCTTTGAAAATTCAAGAATTTCGGTACCAAAGATATCTTGTGGTTAAAATGTACTGCTTCAGATTCAGAATTCAAACATCGACTGTTACATCTTTTGTTAAAATTAGTGGCCTTATTAGGGGATTCACTTATTTTGTTCGAAATTTATTTCTTATGGTTGATTGATCAAGATTTTAAATTGATATCTTTCCTGGTTAAAAATTCAACAGCTGGATTAAAAGTGGAACCATTTTGTTCAGAATTGGTTTTTCCATTAAAGATACAACATTTTAGTTGAAAATTAATTTTTTCACTCCAAAATGTAACTATTTTATTGAAAATTCGCATTTTTAGTAGAATACTATCCATCTTAATTGAAAATTTAACTTTCGCAAGTTATGAATTTCATTCTTTAGTTCAAAATTACATTATGTAAAGAAACAAACACATTCTTTCTGATAAAAAATTAATCTTTTTAGTTGAAATATCAAATATTTTATTGCTTGGTTGAAAATCCAAAAGAAAATTCTCTGGTTGCTCAGCGTGTCATATGTGATGCCATTCGTGTAATGGCAAAACCGTTACACGAGTTTGTTATTGATAAAAATTTATTACAAAAGTGAGAATTTCATCTTCAGCTTTCAAAAAAGCAACGACTAAAAATAAAAAGCAGTTATAAAAAACCGTTGAAGCAATTTGAATGCTAGGTCATAAAATATTATCGCTCTTTATTTTTATAAACTATTCTATATTAAAATCTTATTTACTATATCTTTAAAAATAGAGACTAATTAAAATGCTTATTATTTTTGATGAGTCGCAAAAATTATCAAAGTTTGAGATAATTTATCATGCATGACAAGTGTTTAATATTTATTGTCCTCTTGTCTTGAAGTTAGGAAAATTGAGGAACCTTTCTTGACATTTATCAATAGTTTTTGAAAGATACTTGGCAATCCAGGGTGGCGATTCGGCGGACGTTTTCAGATTCCCGGTCATTTCCCGGTTCTCCACGGTCAAGTTTTCCGATTTTCCCGGTCAACTAGAAGTAACATATTGACATTTGTCGCAAAACATTCTTTCACACAAAAGATCATACATTGCAAAATATATCAGCTTTGAAAAGTAAATTCAGATTTTCAACAAAAAAATATAATTTTTTAACAAAAAATGGAACAGTTAAACTTACAGTTCATAAATTCAATTTGGGATAACGAATAAAAAACCTACTCTCAACAAAATAGTTTATTTTTCAACCAATGTGATGAATTTTCAAATAACATGTTAAATCTCCAACCAGAACAGTTAAATTTCAGACCAAGAAGATGAATTTTCAACTAGAAAGATAAATACTTGAATGAAGCACTTCAATTTTCAACCATGAATGTGAATATTCAAACAAGAAGATTCATTTTCAAATAGAAAGAGTAATTTTCCAAGGAAAAATACAATGTTTCAACAAAATAGTCGAATATCCAACTAAAAAAAATTATTTTCAACCAAAAATTGAACAGTAACATTTTTAAATCAAAAATTCAAGAATAATATACTAAAACAAAGAATCTTCAACTGAAGGAGTTCAGTTTTCAAACAGATAAATAACTTTTACAGAAAAAGATAAATTGTCAGCGAAAATTTGGAAACTCAAATTTGAAATTGAAAAAAATCGATGTTTAACTATACAAACGGAGTTTGAACTAAAACTACGGAATTTTCAATTGGAATAAGTTAAATTTTAAGTAAAAAAAATTACTTTTAACAAATAAAAAAACTAATATCAACAAAATAAACGATCTTTTAACAAACAAGAAAAACTAAATTTCAAATAAATTATAACATCTTTACAATAAATGATGAAAAATCAAATAAATTGTAAATGTTTAACTAAAGTAGTTGAATTTTAGAACAGAAAGACGAATTTTAAACTGAACTAATAAACCTTTAACTAGAATGGTTCAATTTTTGAAAAAGAATTAATTTTCAACCTAAAAATATGATTTTTCAACAAATTGGTTGAAATGTGAACTATGAAAATGCAAATTTTCAAAAAGAATGAAATAGTGACATTTTTGGCTTGAAAAATTAATTTTAAACTAAACATAAGAGTTTTCAAATTGATGATTGTTCGATTAAAATGAAAAATGTTTGACTGTATAACTTGAATTGTTAGCCGTGAAGAAGAATTTTTAAAGAAGAATATTACCTTTCGAAGAAAAAGATAATTTTCTACCAAAAAATCGGTTTGTCAACAAAATATGTGAAGTTTCAACGGAATAACTGAATTTTCAATTCAAAAATACAAATTTTCACTCACTTTTGAACTGGAAAAGATCAAATTTCCACTAAATATGAAACAGTTAAATTTTCAGTTGAAGAAATTGATTTTTAACCAAACTGATGAATTTTCAGGTATACTGATTAATCTTCAAATTGATAGATGTATTTTAAGCAAAAAGATGAATTTTCGACCATAAAAAATAATTTCCTAAAAAAAAGGCAAATTTTCCCTGAAGTACATGAATTTTCAAAGAAATACTTTAATTTTTAGATTCAGAAATCAATGTTCAACTACATACTTGAATTTTCACCAAAAAAAGATGAATTGGTTTTCAACGAAGTAGTTACAATGTCAACCAGAGAAGAATTTTGAATCGAAATAATGCAACTTTAACATACAAATTTAACTCTCAACAAACAAGTTTAAATTTTAAACAAGTAGATGATTTTATTATTGGAAAAGGATGAATTTGCACTGACAAATTAAAAAAAGTTTTTTATCATAATTCAAAAGTATTTCTTCTTCGGAATACTACTCCTACTCTAAATATAGCATGAAATACTTTCTTTATTTAAAACTAAAGAAAAGATCTTTGAAATTGTGACGAATCTTGAATTGGAGGAACGATTTTTTGAGATTCTTCTCTTCTAAATCCGAATTATATTGAAATTATTTTGTTTTAGTTGTGCATTACATTGTTCTGTTGAAAATTCGTCTTGGAAAACCAACAATTTGTAGGAAAGTTGAATGTGAAAATAAAAATCAATTTTCTTGTTTTACAATCATATTTTCGGGTGAAAAATTCATTGGTTTTGTACATAAACATTGGTTTTGTATGTCAATATTGGTTTTATATTTGTTTGTTGTATTTGTAATTGTTTCAACGATTATTTTTGTTAACTTTAATTGATTATTACCTCGCTTTAACTGAAACGTTCAAAACAAGTTGAAAAATATAGAAAAAACCTAGACTTTCTAAAATCAAAACTATAATGATTTTTCTTAATTCCCTGTTCCAAGTCAGATAAATGAGGAAAAGCAAATAAAACGTGATAAATACATTTTTTCGAAAGACTTTAGATGATAATTCTTTCCGTATGTTTGGGCTATCATCAATTCGATCATCAAATTTGAGTCTGCTAAAAAAAACCCACAGAGCGAAAACTTCACAAAACGTTTTTATTATAATGAAAAAAATAAAAATTCTTCCTCTCATGACGTATAGATATATTTAAATATTTTGAGAATCAGATTACAGGAACGTTACATTCTTTGAATCAAATGATGAGGTGTATTTTTTAATTAATAAAAAGAAAGCCGTCTTTTTTTGGTAGAATTTCTAATAGTCTGGGTTGAGTCAAGTAAATTCCCGGTCATTTCCCGGTCAAGTCGCCACCCTGCAATCTGAGCATAAGAGTTGTAAATAACCGCTCCGTACTTCAATAGTAATAAAAAGAAAATCATCGAAAGAATATAGTTATCCATGTCTTTCAATTATAAATTTCCAAATGAAATGATAAATATTCAACTGGAACACTTCAGTTTTCAACTATGAAGAAGAATATTCAAACAAGAAGATTGATTTTCCAGTAGAAAGATTAATTTTCTACCAAGAAATACAATGTTCCAACAGAATAGTTGAATTTCAAACTAAAAAAATAATTATTTATCTTCTAAAGTGGAACAGTACCTTTTTTTCAATTTATTGCAGAAGTTGAAAAAAATGAAAAATTTTACTGTTCCAATAACAGACCCATCCTTTCCAAGTGTCGAATGCTCCGAAGAAGATTCTCAAGATTGAAATTTTTTCTGTAAATCACATGACCTGGTTGTAGTTCAGAAACATCTCTGAAAATAGCTTGTTGCTAGATTTTAATAACTTCTTTATCACTAGGCACAGTGAAAACTTGCACTTTTTCGGAGCAAATCGCATAACCTGACTTTCAACGAAAAAAACAAATGATTTCGTTTGTATACTCATAAAAATCAAAACTTAACATTGTTGAAACTTTTCCCATGCATTTCATGAACTGTCGGCCTAAAAGTACAGCCAGCGCCGCCATTCGGCTTCGGTCAACATTTCCGTTACTTTTAGTTTTGACTGTTATCTGCCTGGACGGGGGTAATTCCAGGGCAACGGAAGAACTAAGAGGGTTAACTCCATCGTATTTTAAGTGAAACTCCTTATGGCGCGTTCTGAATTGCTTTTCTTCTTTTTCTTGTTCAGTGCGTTTTCTTCGTCATGAACAATAGAAAGCGTTTCTGAGATGTCCCCCCAAAAAAAGGACAAAATTTTTGAAAAACCAAAAGGTACGAAAAATGTGTCGAAAGAATTTCGAAAAAACGAACTAATGAAATTGTTGAAACATTCGATATTTCATTACATAACCTTACCCAATATCAAGATCATCGTTTTTTTACTGATTCAGTTAAAGTAATTTATATTATTATTTATTTAGTACTCAATCAATACATTAGAACAAAAAAACGTTTCAATGAGATTCTATAATTTCATTTCTATCACAAATTTGAAGACACCAATTTTTTCAGAATTTTGAAAGGCCAAAATACCATCAATCATCAATTTTCAAAATTCCAATCGTATCAAAAATTTCAGAATTGCAACAATTGCATTGTTCTCGGGATTATGAAGATTTTAAAATTACAGAAGTCATGATAGAATATTAGAAACTACCGAAAATGATACAAAAAACCTAATGTTTCAATCACAAAAAATTTCAGAGTTTTAATTTTCAATTTTCCTCAATTTTGACATTACAGAATTTTTAGAAGTCTTAGAAACTTCTGTGACATTCGGAATTTTCAGCATCTTGAAATTTGCATGATTCTTGAAATCTATACTACTTTACGTATTATAAATTTTTTTTTAATTTACTAATGATATAAAAGTTTCAATATTTGAACAGAATTTCAAAACACGTTCTTATCACATCAGTTCTAGAAACGCAACAATTTTATTGGGTTATGTTACCACAATACTTGTGGTAACATTAAAATTTATTCTCAAAACTTGCATTATTTGGAATAAAAATCTCAATGTTTCCGAAATTTTTAGAGTATGAGTGAGTTTAAACGTTCGAAATGAAATTTAAATTCTTCACTTTTGGTATATTTTTAAGGTTTTATGTAATATTTATATTAATTAGTAAATTATCTTAATTTTGAAGTTTTTAAAATTTGTGACACTCGAAATGTCCGCAATTCTCAAAATGTTTAAATGTCTGACTTATTCAAATGTTGAAATAAATTTCAGGTACAAATTGTCTTCAATTTATTCTACCTTATCATTGTTTTTGAAATAATGTACAATGATCTAAATTCTTATGATTTTGAAAATAATTGGAACAAACTTATGGAACTTCTCGAAATACTCAAATTTCTCAAATGCCTTCATTACGTTGGTATTAATATTTATTGTTTAATATCATTATTGTATTACCTCTTTTTCAGATCATTTAAATAATTTCAACGCTGGAATGTTGAAAAAGGTAAACTAAAATCGCCAAATTACCTGAATTGTCTGGAATGTTTGGACTGGAAGACATATTCAATGTCTGGAGCTCATGATGAGATCTCTGAAGACATCTAAAGCCAAAACCGGGAATAAAACCAAATAAGGAGCCAAAACTGCTCTAACTGGGATGTGCCAATGTGGAACCTCAAGTTTCAAGCATATTAAAATCTGAGCGCTCATTTTCAAAAGCACTGCGATAACGATCGTCCAAGGCTGAAAAAATTTACAATCATTTCATTAACTTGGGATTTATTTAAAATTTTAATAGTTAATTAATTATCAAAACTGTATCGGTCGAAAACAGTTCCGAAGTGATACCTTTAAAATATAATTTAAAGGTATAAATAGGGATTAGATTAGAGGAAAATATTTTTTAAATTGTCATTTGAACAGTGCGAAAGTCAAAAGATATTTTGTTTACGTTTTTATGTGCAAATAAAGAAATAATATGCTCATAATCTATGATATGGTAAATATAATTTTCACAGCTGGAAATGAAAAGAATTGAACATCAAAAAACGATTTATCACCCGAAAATAATATTCAATTACCTTTATCCTAAGCGTGAGAATCAGTCGATTAGGTCCATTTTTGCAATGTGATATCATGTGGAATATGATATAAATAAGTAAAATGTTATCGTGTATCCACATTGGAATGAATACAATGAACCAATTCCATTGTATTCTTTGATCAAGTCTAAGCACGAGCAATATAAGAAATATTAAAAAAGTAAACCAAGTAAACAATGCCCGATGTAAAACGGCCATCGAAATTGTTGAATAATCTTCGAATATTATATAAAATAGATCAATTTATTTGTAAAACACATAATTCGTCACCGCACTACGCTACCGTCTGTTTTGCTTATTTTGCCCTTGACGTATGGACATAACCTCGAATTCAATTCTGTATACCGATTGAGTAAATTGATTATCTCTTTTGAATACAGCTGGCATTACAGTTTCAGGAAGTGGCGCCGTCTGTCCATGTATCAAATTTTCAAATCGGTTCCAATGTTTAGAAATGGTATATTTTCTTTCTTTTCATGAATGCTTATGAATTAAGAGCTAAATTCATTTTAATAATTGAAATTCAGAATTGCCCTAATTGTATTGTCCAGCTGATTACTTCTAAATATTTTCATGGCTCAGAATTATTGGAATAAAAGAATAGCTCTGGACTTTTTCGACTCCTGAGATAAGTTTGATACAGACGTAAGTTTAAAAAAGTTATTTTTTATAGGTTAAAAACAATTCAACCAATGCTTGATCAAATAACTAATTTTAAACCAAAATAATTCACTTTTAAAAGTTTAGAATTTGAATCAGCACAATATTGTAGGATTTTAACATTTTGAAATTAGAGCTCAAATGAATAACTGTACTGAGGGTAATTTATGTCGAATGGGGTCGCTGAATCCAAATCCGAAGTCCAAAAAACCCCAGCTCGTCAGGTTTTAGACATAACCTTAAAAAGTCTTCAAAGGCATCCTGAACTAAAAAAGCATAATGCTGGCCTAAGTGTCGTTCGTAATTGTACATTTCAAACTCAAAATATACTTTTTGTGTATATTTTGTTTGAAAGACGTAATTGAAGTGAAACAATCAAAAATTTTATTTATATAAATCTTACTTCATATTTGTATTCCATCAATTGGCTGTACAATGTTCAAGTACAAAAACGAGGTATGAAAGGGAAGAGATGCAATTTAGATCTTAATAGAATATTTATTTACAATAATGTAAATTGTTTTGTACAGATCATACATATAATGTACATTGAGATTAAAAATCTGTAAACAGTAAATGATGCATCCGTTGAAAATATCAGGCTCGAGTATTTATTCGGTATTAAATTACAAAATTCTAAAATATTTTTTCAATATAATTTTAAACCTAAGGTTTTCAAACTACCATGAATTCTAAATAAAATAAAAATTTTCGAAATATTAAGAAAATTAAAAAATTTTTCAGTTTTTAGTAACTTCAGACAGTAAATTGACTTATAATGATGTACAGCACATTATCTGACTTAGAAATTTACACCATGAAAAGTATTATTCGAAAATGTTAAATATTTGGATAAACTGTTTTACTCGATATACTGTACATGCAACAATAATTTTAAATCGTCTTTATCTCTTTTGCGCTCTTCATTCTGAGAATTAGTTAACATTATACAGACAAGTATTTTTATATTTAGATGATTTAGATAACTATTTTTTATTCTGCCTCTTTCTTTTAATAAATCAATTCTATAAATTGATTTTCATATGAATGAGGAAGTTTTCAATGAAATTAAATAATGAGTGCATATTGACGATAAATAAATATTTCTACAAGCTTAAATACAAGGCACGTAAAAATAGTGAATCTCAAATATTTACAAAAGTCAAATGTCATTTGGGTGTTCACATTAATGTTCCCTAAACAATAAAAATCAAGTAATAAATACAATGAAACTTTTTAGCTAATCAACTAATGATGAAAAAAAAATTACTCCGTAATAAATTTACATTAACAGCCTCTTATTATTACAATAAAAAAATTACGTATTTCTCGTTGACTAACTGTAAAATAAATATCAAATCTTACTAAATTTATATTAATGAAGAGAGCATCGTTTCTTTTCATCTAGAAGCAATCCACCTCCAAATTCGTTAACAACAGAATGTAAATATTTTAGAAATTTTTTTTCATTGATTTTAAAGTTTTTTCTGGAATGATGATTCAATCTAAAGTGTCATAATTTTCAGTCTTGTCTTTCAAAAAAACTAAGTACCTTCTTTCTTATCTACACTTATTGTTAATTCAAAAGAAGGTGGATTCGTCACAGATTTCTCACACATTTTCATAGTTATGTAGATATAATTATATTACAATTCTTATTCTAATGACTTAAGTAGATTCATAAATGCAAATTAACTTAGGAATTGCACGAGGAAAATTAACTCCAAATATACCTGCCAATATAAAATATCAAAAACTCGTAAAAAAATGAGCATGTAGAAAAATTTTCGACCTTTCGAAAATAGGAAAAGAGTTTAAAAATTGAGAGTGACAGTAAAAACGGAATTCTGCATCAGCATTTTGTTGCGATTTTGATAATGTTTTATTTGTTTATGGTCTTTGGTACCATTCTCCATCTCTGAAAAGAAATTGCTCCGGTCCTCCGAAAATTATTCCATTTTTATCCTTATTTCTGAAAAGGTGTATTTTCTGCATTTTCATGTGGAAGGTTGGCTCACTGATACAAAAATGTAAAATTTAAAAAATATAGTGCCTGCGAGTTTCAGATTGTTGCTCAAAAAAGTTTACACAAACTCGAGGGTTTAGCCACTGGAAAGTTTGATGTACACCAGAATTCAAGAATTCAAGGAAATTCAAAAGGATCTGGAAGAATTCATAAACGGGTGTGCGACTAAATTTATCAGTGGTTAATAGGGTGGTCCGAGAATTTTATTTTCGAATTTTTATGCGAACCGCCCGGAAATTTGTCCGAATCCACGTATTTCCCATAAGAAAAAAAGAAGTTTTTGTAAATTTTATTCAGAATGCTCAATAAAAGGTAAATCGAGTTCGAAATTCGACATTTCTCTTCACAATTAGTCACGGAATGCGAATGAAAAAATTACTTTTCAAATATGACCCCCATAAGTCTGTTTTATAGGGTCCCAAAAAACCCCCATAAATGAAAAAATGGGTTTTTCGAGTTTTTGACGCTAATTATGTTTTTTTGTGGTTTTTTTAAGGCAGATTGTTTCGAATACATGAAATACTACTTTATACTGATAATTAGATGTTTATTTACATTGTTTAAACAATTTGTCATTGTTTTCAGCAACTTTCTTCCAGAAAAGGGTTAGAAAGTCAAAGTTTTTTCTGAATTTTTCAACTTATTTTCAGCGTTTTAGTTAAAGCGATGTAAGAATCAATTAAAGTAAAAAAATTATTATTTGCACAATTTGTTATCAATCATGTCAATATTCTCCTAGAATAATCATACAAAGTTGCGTTTTTTTATGAAATTTTCAACTTTTTGGCCACTTTTCACTTGAAGCAAGTAATTATTTTATTCAATTTAGCAAAAATGATTGTTTAAAAAAATTGTGAATGTTTTTAGCTATCTTCTTCTAGTATAATACTGCATAGTCACGTTTTTTAAAACTTTTTATCACTTTTCAATAAGATGAGAGTAATAATTAACTCATGTCAAAAATAATTGTGTAAACAATTTATTATCCTTGCTAATAATATTTTCTTTGCCTAATGATAGAAACTTGTGGTTTTTTCTGAAATTTCATTTTTTGCTCACTTTTCAGTTGAAGTGGTTCGATATTTATTTTAATTTAACAAAAATAATTGTTTAAACAAAAAATTATTGTTTATGGCTTCCTTCTTTTTGTTTATGGTTCTTTTCTAAACTCTTGAGCTTTTCGTCCAGTTTTTACTTAGTGAGCTAATAATTAATGAGAACTAACAAACATGCTTATTTAAACAATTTACTATTGTTTATAACCATTTTCTAATAGATAAGTGCTAAAAAGTTGTGGTTTTTTCTGAAATGTTCAACTTTGCACTAAATGGAATTTGAATGAAATTCGATTAGATTAAATTAGATTGAATTGATTTAATTGTTGGTTGAATTAGACTGTTTTCGATTAAAAATAAATAATTTTTTTTTGATATGAACCATTATATTTTTGATTGAAAATTTATATTTTCACGTCGAAAATTCGACTCTTTGGTTGAAAGTTGAACTACTTTCTTAAAAGTTAAATTCTTGCGTTGGAGATCTATCATTTTAGTAGAAAATTCGAAATTCAAATTTCACTAAATGAATTCAGCTCTTTTGTTTTGATTAATTTTTTTTTTAATTGGGAAAAGAACAAAAATAATTTACTGAAAACAACACAATACTATTTCAAGTATGATTCTCTCTAATGTTTATTTATTATTTGTTCACAACTAAAAAGGTAAAGCAAAGCTAAACATTTCAGAAAAAACTGCAACTTTTTAGCACTTATCTGAGAGAAGATAGCCATAAACAATGATATTTTGTTTGAACAATTAGTTTTGTTGGATTAAATTTAATATTAACTCACTTCAAGTGAAAAGTGGGCAAAAAGTTGAAAATTCTAGAAAAAACCGCAAAGTTCTATCATCAAGCAAAGGAAAGGTTATTATCAATGATAATAAACTGTTTAAACAATTATTTTCAACATAAATAATTATTACTTTGATCTAATTGAAAAGTGACAAAAAGTTGAAAATTTCAGAAAAAACTTTGACTTTCTAACCCTTTTCTCAGAGAAAGTTGCTAAAAACAATAATAAGTTGTTCAAACAATGTTAAAAAACATCTAATTATCAGTATTAAGTAGTATTTCATGTATTTAAAACAATCTGCGTTAAAAACCGCAAAAAAATGATAATTAGCGCCAAAAATTCGAAAAACCCATTTTTTCACTTATGTGGGTTTTTTGGGACCCTATAAAAAAGACTTATGAGGATAATGTTTGAAAACTAATATTTTATTCGCATTCTGTGACTAATTGTGAATGAAATCGTGAATTTCGAACTCGGTTCACCTTATATTGAGAATTCTGAAAGAAATTTACAAAAACGTCTTTTTTTCTTATGGGAAATACGTGTTAAACTTCATGGGGTTTCGTCACCTCCAAAAATTAAAAAAAAAATGCATTCATTTTTTTGTGGATTTGAACAAATCTCGGGGCATTTTGCATAAAAATTCGAAAAAAAAATTTTCTGATGCATTTTTGGACCACCCAGGTGGTTAATCCTCTCCTACGAAGTCGGCTTACTTTACTAGACTATTTTATCAAATTACGAATTTTCGAGATTAGGGAACAGCGTTTGGAAGCTTCTTTTCAACGATTATAAAATTAGGGATTCAGATCTAGACGTCTTGCTAAAGGTTTGCTTCTAGAGTAGAAATTGATCCGAAAAACTTTTATGGAACATCATGACGAATTGGCTTTCAGTTTCTCTAGATCGCTTGGAGCTTTCAGGTGAATATAAATCTTCCTTCTAAAATTATCATTAGGAACACTGTTGAGCACTCGCGTGATTTCGATTCCAACAGCAGCAGTCTTAGAGTTCTTCACTGATGCGAAAAAAATGATTTAGGATTCCGTTTTCTCGGTTGTTAGGGCATTTTCCTCATCTTGTTGCTCGCTCATTTCAGCTGCGGAGGGAATAGTGGCAAGAAGTCTGACAGCAAGTCTTCCGGGAGAACCAGGTGGATCTGGTTCCTGGACAGCGAGTTGCCTCGTCAGTCTGGGTTTGGGTCTGGGGGGTCTCGGGGCTGTTCTGGAATTCATTTCAAGGGAAGCACTGGATCGAGACATTCTCCAGGTGCTGGTACTGGCTGTTGTTCCAGATCCGGAGGAGTCGTTCCGAGAGGAACTCAGATTAGAATCTTGGGACGGCTTCCTTGTGATCAGCCAGGATGATGCTCGCCTCTTTGGATCCAGCAACCTAAGTAAAAAGAGATCAAGGTATTAATAAAAATCTAAAAATCGTAAGGAGTTGGATTGTGCGTTTCAGGAAGGTAATCAAAAAGTATAAACAACAGATGTGGAGGATGTTCAGGTTCAAAAGGGTTTGTTATTCAGAATTAGTAGAGAAATTGTTACGGAACGCTACAGAAGAAATTCTTAGGGACTACCAATCTGGGTGAATATTTTGTTGGAAATAGTTCCTCTTCTGAAATAGGAAAGGATATCAGCAATGTCCTTGTTCAATGGAAATCCCATAAAGAGAGAACGGAAATATTGATTTTACGAGGGCAGCCATAAGGTCGCAGTACGTCTCATAGGTTTTCTTTGAAAATCAATATTTCTGATATGTAGCATTTATTGAAAGATGTTCGTGAGTAACTAAATGCTTTATTGTTTTGTTTGAGTTGAAGTTTAAATTTGGATTGCTACTGGCGGAGAAAACATCCACCACGGGCAAAGCGGCGCTGCTGTATTAAACCAAACATGGCTACCTATGGGATTCGGCATGCATATGATTAGCATTAGTCTTAACACGTTTTCAAGTAAACGTATAATTAAAATGTGATAAAACTGTTGCTACTCTCTCTAAAAACATTGCGCGAGTATGATGTTGCAACGCCGTCTTCCAGAAACATGATCGAAGGTGAAAGAGCGATAATTCGTGATAATAATATCAACAGTGAGATCAACAAACAAGTGTCTGTCACTTTCATGGACTGCACTTGCAAAGCTGGCACGAGCTATATATTTTATTATTTTAATGATCATGACAATAATTCAATTAAACAATCACGTGATAACTGTAAAAAAATCAGGCTTTCTCCAACAAGATTTTTCACTTTAACAGTACCACTGCCAAATTTTGTTACTTTATGGAAACTCAAATTAGTATTGATATTTTTTGTGGAATCACAATTAACAACACAGCACACATTGCCTTTGCGAGTATCATTTCCCTTTCTATGGTTTCAGGAGAATTCCATTTTTGAGATTTTATATTAACTTAATAAACTTCTTGTGTACTTTTAACTGATTAATCTGACACAAAATTAATTATTATCGCTTCTTTGAGTGCAACAAGCATGTAAACAATGCTACGTGTACCCCATAGGCAGCCATGTTGGTTAGTTCGCTAGATGACCATCAGGTGTCGCATGGCAACTTCGCATTCCCAATAAGAAAGTTCTAAGTCGTGTTACCAGGGTATCTATTAAACCATGTTGTTATAGGCAGATTTGCATCTGTAATTGTTAAACATTGTCATGGAGGGTTTTGCAGAATCGTTTTTAGAACATCGTAAGAGCCTCTTGCTGGAGTGTTTGAACTGTAAGCTGCTGAAAATAATTATCTTATGGCAAGTGTTTTCAGCTTCCTTTCTGGGTTTTTATTGTTAAGGATCATATTGAATAATTGAGTTAAAGGAAAAAAGTAAGAGTCAGTCTACTAGGAAGTTGTAGATTTTCCCTGAAGATTATTTCTCATGAGTATGCATTGAGAATATATCATTAATAATAATTATAGAATAAGATATGGGTAAAAATTGATAGTACATCTTAGAAACTTGAGTTTGGGACGATGCTAGGCATGGTTTTTTAGGTTGAGAGATATCGAGGGATTTATGCATGCTTCATTTATCGTATCATTCTTCATCACTCGCGGCTAAGAGGGTGATTAATATTTTCCGTTGAGTTATTTGATAACTGTTGCTAATAAACTCGGTATGAGAATTATCAGAATTCATGTAATTTTCGAAAAAGGTTACAAGGGTTGTTAGTGACAAGATGGATGGTTAGTATACGATATAAAAGAGATTGTTGACAAGTGTTTTTGGCATCATATACCTGAGTGTCGTGAGTGAACCTAAATATTATTCATGAGCGAAAATAATAGAGCAGTTAAGGTCATTGCATGAACCGACTCTAGAATTTTTGTGTTCCCTCTACGGTTACGCCAATGCAACTATCACAGCAGAAAACATGTCTGCGCGGAAAATTGCAAATAAATTAAAATTTCATGCCGGGAATCTTATGAATATGCACAACTAAAGCATCTATGAAACATTCACAGTTCATGCATGAAATTCTATAACTCGCAACTATAAGTCAATGAGAAAGAATTTCGCGATTGAAAACGCACAAAGCCGAGAATCGGGGCCAAATTTCAACAACACCATCCGGAAATACTGAAGGTTTGACATCTGGAGCGTCAGACATTTATTGTAGCGCCATCAGCGACATGTTACCGACCGAAAATTTGTATCCATCGCGTACTCACGTACTCATATCGCATGATACACGATGATACATGCAACTATTGCCGAAGAAGTTGACCTCGCGATAAATAAATAGTGATGACAATATAAAATTAAAGGATTCCACGGCAAAACTATGTAAGTCAAAAATTCAATTCTAAAAAGAAAAAAAAAATGAGAAAATACATTCGAGATTTGATGAAGCTCTACGGATTCAATAAACGGAATTTTAAAAAAGGTAATACTTTTCGAGATAAATGACCTCAAAAATCGACTGCGGTCAAAACCGTGTAAGTCTATCCAAATTTTTGTTCTCCTTTTAGACCCAGGTTAATATAAAACGTATGTTTAAATGTTTAAAAACATATTCCGAGACGAATAGGGTAAATGTAGCAGTGGTCGGACAAATAGTGTTATTCTCATATTTGAATTATGTCAGGCATTTATTTGTTTATTATTTCTAGCAAAGGTTCGCATTTCCGGACTTTTTCTGTATTGTCAAAGTTATTTTTGCCGTTAATTTTGAAGATAATGTGGTTTTAATGAGAAATATAAGGTTTTTCGGA
>WSXT02235133.1:0-15996 GCA_011762715.2 Neuroterus valhalla | reverse complement strand
TATGTATGTATGTATGTATGTATGTATGTATGTATGTATGTATGTATGTATGTATGTATGTATGTATATCTGTATGTCTGTCTGCCTGTGAGCACGATAACTTACGAAAAAAGAAATCTATTTTATTGGCCTTTGGTACACTATTTCAGTGTCAAAAACTAATGGTCAAGTTCGTTAGCCAGCTATTTTGGATGGAAACTCAAAAAGTTGGAGCATTTTGAAAATTTTTGACACTATTCTTTCCAAGACTCAAAAATTTTAAGTACGGCTTTCTGTAGTAGGTGAAAAGTGAAATATTTCATCCTTATGATTCCTTTTGATGAAAAAAAAGTCAGAGTTATCGCATTTTCAAAATTCAAAAATATAAACAGAAATTAGGTTTTTTTGCCAAACAACATAAGGTATGAAAAAAAGTTAGAGAACAAAAATGTTTTTGAACCCGATAACTTTAGAAAGAACGATGATATTCGATCGTGCTTTGGCAACCATTTTTAAGGACCAAAAATGCAATTCAAGTTCGTTAACCAGCTGTTTTGGATTGAAAATAGCAGAGAGGGAGCATTTTGAAAAATTTTTTGGACTTTTTTTTCCAAGACTCAAAAATTGTAAGTAAGGTTTCTTATAGTTGATAAAAAGTGGAACAATTTTCCTTATGATTTTTTTGATAAAAACAAAATTGTCAGAGTTATGGCATTCTCGAAATTCAAAAAAGTAAACGAAAATCAGAATTTTCAGCCTACACATTTGATAATACCAACTTTTTGATAGGACAAGTAGTTTTTGCTTCATTTATAAAAACAATGTGAAAAATGGAAAAAATGGACTTTCGGACAATTGACACAAGCTTAGAAATAATTAGATAGACACAAGTTCGTTACCAGGAAAATATCTTCAAATGTGTTATCAACTTCTTCAACAGGATATGTAGTTTTCATTTCAATCAGAAAAAAAAACTTTAAAAATGAAATAATAAAATTTTTGAAAAAAAGGACTAAGGCTAACACAGAAGACTGAAAGAAAAAAGTTATTCACCCGAAAAATATCTGTGAATTCGTTATAACTTTTCCCATTTGAAGCGTAGTTTTTGTGGTAACCGTAAATAATAAAATTTAAAATTGAAAAATTGAATTTCTAGAAAAGCTACACAACATGTGAAAAAAGTTAGGCAACGAAACTTCTCTACCGTTTTGGACAAACTTTCATCGAGTGCGCAGCACGAAACACGCGATGAGAATGTATTCGTTAGAGCCGGAGAAGCTTTAACAAAACAGAATCCACACTCATCAAATTAAAGAAGTCGACATTTCGCTTTTGAGTTTCAAAAGCTTTATATACAACTGTAGGGAGGTAAAAAGGCCGAGCGCGTAGCTCGAGGTAAATTTATAACCAAGCACGAGGAGCGGAGGTGAGAGCACGAGGTGATATCACCATCGAGTGCGAAGCGCGAGATCCAAATGACACGCGCCCTAGGCGCGCTGAAACTTGCGAACAAAGCGCGCGATGAGAATGCGCCCGCGCAGTGGGCAGATTATTTTTATTTTTATTTATCCTGATTAAAATGGGAACTACGTATCCTGTAAAATAAAGATTGATAACACATTTGAAGATATTTTTCTGGTTTAGAATTTGTGTCTATTTGTTTTCTCCAGAGCTTGTGTCCATTCTCCAACAATTTATATTTTTCATCATTTCTTGTGCAACCAAAATTTGAATCTTTGATTTTATTTAAAATTCTTGGAATATTTGTTTATACTCTCTCGCTGTTACGGGTTTGAGAGCCTCGACATAACCTAAAAAAAAATATTTTTTCCGCAACTTTTTTTCATATCTAGCATCAGTCCCTCAAAATGGGTGCCAAAGCACGATCGAATGTGATCATTTCTTCGAAAGTTATCAGGTTCATAGATTATTTTTCATTAATTTTTGTGCGATCATAAATGGAATTTCCGATTGTTTGAGTAAATTGAAAAATTTGGATTCACGATCTTGTAGGCCCCCAAGAAGAAGCATTTTTTCTGTATGACTTTCTTTGAATTCTTGCGTTATTGTACCTTCAATTTTTGATTCTTGAAAGAAGAGTCCAGAAAAATTTGCAAAATGCTCCCTCTCTTTGATTTTTCATCCGAAATAGCTGGTTAACGGACTTGTCCTTCCTTTTCTGGTTTCAAAAAAGTGTGTCAAAGCACAATCCAATATGATCATTTTTTCGAAAGTTATCGAGTATACAGATTACAGACTACATACAGACAGAAAGCTTCGTAAAAACCATTTTTTCTGACTCAGGGATTCTCAAAACGTGGAGATTTCGTCAAATCCGCGAAAGTCGATTTCCGCATGAAACTAATACCTTCTTATTCAGAATGGGAATGTAAAACAATTTTTTTTTCAAATATATAAAAGAAAAAGAAAGACTAGAAGGCATAGAAGATCGACAGAAGGGAATAGAAGAAAATTGGAAAAGGGAGATAATAATACGGGATAAGGAGAAAATAAGAGAAGGGGCACTGATAGTGAATGAGGAGAACGGAAGGCTACGTAGAAGATTATTGCAGGTCGAGAGAAGAAAAGAAGTGGAGTGGAGGAGAAAGAGTCGGAAGAGGGAAAAGAACAAAGTGATTGAAGACTTGAAAGTGGTCAGTGGGACGGAAAAAAGAGGTCCAGAAATTGATAATTAACATAGGAGCAGGAGTACGAGTAGAAGGAATTAGAAGAATAGGAAGGAAGATAAAAGGAAGAATAGGTATCTTTCTGGTAACAGTAGGGAGTAAGTACGATAGGTTCGAAATATTTTGGAGAAAGAACTTGTTAAAAGGAAGGAAAAAAATCTGCCCGCTGCGCAGGCACATTCTCATGGCGCGCTGCGCGCGCGGCTCGCTTCGCTCGCAACTTTGAGCGCGCCTAGGGCGCGCGTTATTCGGATCTCGCGCTTCGCGCTCGATAATGTATTCACCTCGTGCTACGCGCACGGTTTTTTTACACCTCGCGCTTCGCGCTCGGCTTTATACGTGTTTAATTCAGTTTATAGTGTAATGCATACACAGAATTACAAATATTACAAAACTGCTGAAAACCTCCACTTCTGTGAATATTTTTTTTTTTCATTTTTGATATTCTTATATTAGGTTTACTTGAGGCTCTTCTGGTCTTAAGGAACACATTCTCATTACAATACTCGCCACTGATATTTACATCTCGCAAAGTTTGGCTAGGAAATTGAATTTTTCATTGTTCAGGAAGCGTTGTCACGATCAAGAAAAAAAAAATATACGCCGTATTGGGAAAGATTTCATGTAAAACTTGTGGAACTTTTGAAGCTGAACAAGTTTTCTATAAATTATCTCTTCTTGTCACTTAATGTTTGGCTTGGAGATGGAATTTTTTATTTTTGTAAGTGTGTTATCACGATGAAAACGAAAACTATTCATCCTATCGAAAAATAATCAACAATAAATTTGTAGACTTTTGAAGGTAAACAATTTTGGTTTCTTTCATTTTTTTCATATCTCGCATAGTTTTGCTCGAAAATGGAACTTTTTATGTTTGGTAACATTTTTCTCGATTTGAACAAAAATTATGCATCTGATGAAAGAATGGTGCATATAAAATTTGTAGGTCTTTCTAAAATAAATAATTTTTTATCTTAAGATTTTTTCGCACCTTGCATAGTTTGAGCGTAAACATGCATTTTTGATTTTTCAAAAAGCGATTTTGATGGATAAAACCAGAACCATCGATCAAAAATGGTTGGTTAACGAACTCGTCCTTTCTTTCGCGGCCTTGAAAGATTGTGCCAAAGCCTTATCCTATATGATAATTTTTTCGGAAGTTATCGAGTTCACAATTTATTTTTCAGTATTTTTTGTGCGATCGAAATTGGAATTTTCGATTTTTTGAGAAAATTCAAACAGTTGTATTCACGATCTTGTAGGGTTCCCAAGAAGTAATATTTTTCCTCTCTGACTTTCTTTTCAATCTTGCGTTATTTGGTTAAAAATTCTCATTTTCTTTTATATTTTTGGATTTTGAAAATGCCATAACTCTGACAATTTTGCTTTCATCAAAAAAAGTCATAGGGATAAATTGTTTCACTTTGTACGTTTTTCAAAAAACCGTACTTAGAATCGTTAAGTCCTGGAAAAAAAATCCAAAAAATTCTTCGAAATGCTTCCCCTTTCCTATTTTTGATCCAAAAGAGCTGGTTAACGAACTCGATTCGTATTTTTGGTCCCTCAAAATGGGTGCCGAAGCACGATCCAATATGATCATTTTTTCAAAAGTTATCGAGTTTACAGTTTATTTTTCATAATTTTTTTTGCGATCAAAAATGGAAAATTCGATTTTTTGAGAAAATTCCAAAATTTATATTCACGATCTTATAGGGCTCCAAAGAAGAAACATTTTTTCTCTCTAAGTTTATTTTTCATCCTGCGTTATTTGGCTGAAAATTCTCATTTTCCTTTATATTTTTGGATTTTGAAAATGCCATAACTCCAACAATCTTTCTTTTATCAAAAAAAGTCATTAGGATAAATTGTTTCACTTTTTACCTACTTTAAGAAACCGTACTTAGAATTTTTGAGTCTTGGAAAAAAAATACAAAAAAAATTTCAAAATGCTCCCTCTCTTCTATTTTTGATCCAAAACAGCTGGTTAACGAACTCGATTTGTATTTTTGGTCCCTCAAAATGGGTGCTGAAGCACGATCCAATATGATCATTTTTTCGAAAGTTATCAAGTTCACAGATTACTTTTCCTTTTTCTTTGTGCCATCAAAATTGGAATTTTTAATTTTTTGAGGAAATTCAAAAAGTTTCATTCATTTTTTTTATATTTTTGGATTTTGAAAATGCCATAACTCTGACAATTTTGCTTTTTTCAAAAAAAGTCATTGGAATAAATCGTTTCATTTTTTACCTACTACAAGAAACCGTACTTTCAATCTTTGAGTCTTGGAAAAAATATTCCAAAAAAATGTTCAAAATGCTCCCCTACTCTGATTTTTCATCCAAAATTGCTGGTTAACGAACTCATCCTGCCTTTTTGGTCCCTTAAAATGTGTGCCAAAGGGCAATCCAATCCGAACATTCTTTCGAAAGTTATCGAGTACACAGATTACAGACTACAGACTACAAACAGACATACAGACAGACAGACACCTCCGTAAAAACCATTTTTTCCGACTCAGGGGGTCTCAAAACGTGGATGTCATGGATTTGGATTCATCATACCCACGTACAAAGAGGTCGATCACAAAAACCAGTGTTGGGAGTGTAGACCAGACGACTGCAAAGGGGCAGAATGCAGATTTTTGAAATCTCCTGAAATATCTTGAACTCTTTGATAACTTTTGGACTATTTAAAGTCTATAAAATATTTCCAGAGTTCTGAGAATCCTCGCAAAAATTTTTTATCTTTGGGAACTTTCTGAATTCTTTGAAATCCTTCAAAATCTTCTAAATATTTTAGAACCTGTGCGTTATCTCGTTACTTCTGTAGAATTTTTGTAAATCTTTGTTTGATTTCTACAGAGTTTTTAAATCTTCTCTGAGTCACAATAATATAAAAATAATAATAACGGATCTTCTTTGTGAACCCAGATTACATAAATCAATGAAAAGATAAGGTAAACAATAGGAGCCCAAAAGGCAGAGATTCAGCATAAGTTGCTTCAATCCCTTGAATTCTTTGTGAGTTTCTGTGAATTCTTTGTGAATTTCTTCGAAATCTTTGAAATCTCTAGAAATTTTTGGACTCTTTGAAATATTTGTGAAACATGGGAAATCTTCTGAAATGTTTTCGAACCTTCTGAAATACTTGTGAAATTATTTAACATCTTGTAAAATATTTCGAAATTTTTTTTAATCCTGAAGACCTTGAAAATTTTTCTGAAATCTTGAAATCCTTGTGAAAATTAACAATATAATAATTAAATACCCAACCGAAACAGATTAGTTCAATACTAAAAAGTTGTATTTTTAACATTAAAGCTAGAATTCATACAAAAAGAATTGCATTTTCAAAAGAGATGATTAATTTACAATCAAGAGAGACTTTTCTCTTAAGGGAAGGACAATGTCAACTAAGTTGTTTCATTTCCAGTTGAAAGTTTTAATTTCGACCTGAGAGGTGATCTTTCCACCAAAAAGATAAATTTCTGCCCGAGAATGGAATATTGAAATTCCTGGTCGAGGAAATCAATTCATGAAAATGGGAAAAATTTCAAAAAATAGTTGAATTTCCAACAAAATGAATGAATTTTTAATGTAAACAATAAATTCTCTGAATAACCGGTTGAATTTTTCAACCAAACAAGAGGAGTTGTGTACGAAAAATTTATTTGTATATTAAAATCAAAACAGTTTCGATTTAAAACAGAAAACAATTGATATGAATCATGAAACATAATTTTTGTTCTCTGGGCTGTCGTTACGCGGTTGCAGGGGTTACATATCTAAAGAACCAATTATGAACCAAGGTTCTGCACACAACTGACGCCTTGATGTTGAGGAGGGAAACTGCCTTAGGCAACCGAGAAAATCCGTCTACTATATAAATTGAGTAAGAGAATTCCAATACTCGTTGCTCTTGGGGAGTAAACAGACGATGTTCATCGAGAAAATATCAAACTTTATGATGCATGGCGTAACCTAAAGGGGAAGTCAGAGTCTGGGAAAAGGGCTGCTTGGGAAAAGAAAAAAAGAGATTTTAAGGACCAGCTGGAGGACGTATTTGGTATTTTTGCTGGTACAGTTTTGTTTTCTGTTTTTTAAATAGGGTCAAATCTACTTTACCCAATGTTTTACAAAAATTTTTACATCAAATACTTACCTTTAACATCCGTCCACACTTTATACAATATCATCCATCCATACCTTATTATCATCACCGCTTTCTCGCTCTCATTGCCTTGCCTTCCTTGCTTCGCCTCGCATGCATTTTCCTACATTTCGCCAGCCTCGCATTGACAAACTCTGCCTCCACGGTTCCTACCAATTTCTTATCTTCTATGCCTTATTTGCTATTCCTTATCCACTATTTGCATTATTTACATCCTTCTTGCATCTACTTCTTCTACTCCTTACACAACTATCTCCATCCCTCCTCCTCCTTCCTTCTCTTCTCCTCGATCTTGCCCAACACCCCCTTCGCCTATGCAATCGCCCTTTTCTCCCGCGGGAGCCAGAACCTGTTAGCGCCCTTCATGCTTCCACATCTCATTCTTGCTATTATTCCCTGGCTTTCTTTCTCTCCTTTCTCATACAAATAACGCGCTCTCTCCATTGGCATAACCCACCCACATTTATCATTATTCTTTGACTCCCTTATCCTCTCCACCCCTTCTGCCTTCTCTCTCACCATGCCGTTCCTCTTACCCATCTCATACACCTTTCTTCCCTCCTTGTGACTTCTTCTCACTTCATCGTCATGTAGACTATTTTTTCGTAAATACCTTTCTCGCTGATCCTACAGCTTCCCCTTTCCTCTCCTGTTCTCTTTCTCCCACTAACACTTCCTCACCAGCCTACTTCCCACTCCTCCCATGAATTTCTCCTCCTCCAGTGTCCATCTGATATACCTTTCCTGAACCCTATTTACCTCCTCGCATTCCTCTCACCCCACACCTCTACTCCATACAGTAGCATGCTTATTACTGGGGAGTCAAACACCTTCCTTCTTCTCTCAAAGTCATCTGCAAACAACCTCTTTCCCAATCCCCACACCTGCCTCATCACATTTGCGCTCATGAACCTCTCCTCTATATGCTCATTCACTCCTCCATTCCTCCGAAAATGGAACCCCAGGTACACGAACTCTTTCACCTCCTGCCCCACTGTTCTTTTCCATTTCCAATCCCCTCTCTTATCTCTTCCACTTCTTCTCCTGAACACCATAACCTTGAACTTTTCTGCATTTAACTCTAAGCGACTCCTATCCAGGTACCTTCTCAACCTTTTTATCATCTCTTTCGATGCTTCCTCACTTAATGCCAGCAACGCTATGTCATCTGCATACGGAAGTGAACAAATTCTAACCCTCCTACCCTCACTTCCCCAACTACTGCTTCCTCTAGCTTCCTCTCCATGTCAGCGATCAAGATCGCGATAAAGCTTTGGGGCTGAGCGGAAATCCTTGCCTCAAGCCCCTATCCATCCAGAAACCCTCTTAAATCGTGTCTGCTTCTCTCACCCTATCTATCGTCTCTTTATATAACCCTCTCACCCTTTCGATCAGACCTCTCTCTACTCTCCTCTCCTTCATCGTCTCACATAATCTCCCGCCATTTACCGATGGGAAAGTGCCTTTTAGATCTACGAAAAACGCGTACACTTTTGACCCCTTCTGTACTATTTCTTCACCCACCACGTGCTGCAAAATATAAACATTGTCTATAGTGCTCTTACGTGCTCTGACTCCTGTCTGAGTCTCCGGCAATATGCCTTTCCCCTCAACATCCTTCCGTAGTCTCTCCACTAAAACCATTGCATACACTTTGTACACCGTGTTCATCAGTGTGATTCCTCTGTAATTTTCCTGTCTATCCTTATCCCCCTTCTTATACAGTGGCAATATCAACCCCTCTCGCTTCTCTCCCGGAAATCCTTCACTCCTCCATAACTTCTTAACTACCTCTTTTAACCTGTCTCTAACAGCCCGTGTGCTGGAAATCCACGCTTTGTTCTGCATCCCGTCCAAGCCTGCTCTCTTTGACCTTTTTAATTTTCTCATTTGCAACTCTCTTTCTTCGTCACTTAACTCTGACCCCCCCTTCTCTCTTGTTCTCCTACTTCCCTTATCAATATTCCGTTTGCCTGAGCCCTGACCCTCCATTCCTTACCTCCAATCTTCTTACCTATCCCCTCTCTGCGCTTTCTAAGCCTATTTATTATCTTCCATATGTCACCCTCGGTCTTAACACTCCTCGACTCATATCCAACGACTCCCCTTCAAAAGTTAATCCCCCTAGCTGCTCCTGGTACTTTTCTATAGCCTTCCTCGTCCATAATCCCTCTCTCTATCCAATTGGCACTTCTTATTCTCCCTGCGTTCCACAGCCCTCACCTCTTACCCACAAGATAAGAGTCTGACGGTCTGATTCTATCCTTCCTTCTACTGCGAATCGTTCCATCTCCTCTAACCCAGGCATATTCATGACCATATAGTCTATTACCGATGCTCCTACCTTACTAAGATAGTGTACTCTCCCTCTTATCCCCTCTTATCGTAGCATTCGCGACCGCCCACTCTCTATCCACCATCCAGTCTTTCAAAATTTCTCCCACCTGATTCATACACGTGTCCTTCGATCTCCTTTCCGAACTTTCCCCATCCCTGTAGAGACCCCCTTCCCTCACCATTCTTGTAATTAACTTCCTCCCAATACCACCATTCCCTGTTCTCTCTCGCCTATAACATCATCCACCCTTTCTTTGATCCTTTGCATCCGATTCCTATTGTACACGATCACAAACTTGCACTTCATTCCTCCTACCTTTAGGGACCTTATTTGCACCCTTTGACCCTCGCCCCCACCAAGCATTCCTTCTTCGAAACCCTCTCTGATCCCTGTTATGATTCCCCCACTAGCCCTACCTTTTTTTCTTTAATCTTACCGCCTCTTGGAGCCTCCAACTTCATCCCCTTGGTAGAATCGGTTCTATTTTACGCTAATCCTTGCCCTCTACCCACGTTTCTACCAGACCCACCACATCAAATCCCTGCACAAAACTTCGAAAGTCCTCATCCTTCTTTCTTATCCCTGCTACATTCCAAAAGAGCACCTTTATTACTGCACTGCCCTGCTGTTTTCCCCTACCCCCATATTTCCTACGAAATAAGTCCCTCTGCACTTCTCTCCATTCCTCTTTCTCCTCGTCCCAAACCAGCATTGTTTCCTCTACTTTTATTTTTTTCATCCTACCTTTACTGCTCTTCCTTTACTCCTCTCCTTTCGACTTCTCTGATTCAGCATTCTTTGAATGTCCTTCTTTTTCCACGTCAGATCGTGAGAAATGTAGACATTCATATCCGTTATCCTTCTTTTACTTCGCATCACCACCAGCTTATCTTGCCAGCTCTCTGACTCCACCACCACTACCCAAATCCCCTTTTTTACCCTCAAGCCTAACTTTGACCTCCTTTCTCTGACCTAATTTTTTACCCGAATTCCTTTTTGTACACAATTTTAATACAAATGTACCATTTTCATTCACTTGGTTTTTAAATTCTTACTCGTGTAACGCTTTTTGCTATGAAACTCAATTTTTTCATAAATGTTAATAATTTTACCTAAGGGGACATCATAAAAACATATTGCCTTAGTTTATTCATTATTTAATTAACGAGTACTTGAGCAAATATGAATGTTCCACGAGACCTTAAAAGTTTCATAAGATCTGTCATTAGATCAAAGTTTCATGAAATTTTACGGTATTTTAGTACCGTTAAGGCCATTTGATCCTTAGGAAATCATCGATTCTAGATTTCCCGGTTTTTTCCGAAAATAATAAATATCTAGTCTCAAAAACTGGAGGAATTATAAAACACATGATAACACACGTCCTGGAACTCTTGTTTTATTTTATAATCAAAAAAAGTTTCACTTTGCTAAATTTTGTTAAAGTACGTGTATTTCGAGGTTACGAGTGTTTCTACTCCCCACAACTTTACTCCTAAAGCGCACCATATTTGTGACCAAAAATTCAGGAACAGCAGAGGAGCATGCAAATAGAATAAAATTCCATTCCTCTGATTTCTGCATCCATTTTTAATTTTTAAAAATACTATCAAAAAATGCGAAGAAAATAATTTATTCATTAGATAAAGTATTTCGTGCCCATAAAGAAAGAATAATTCTTAACGATTTTTTTACCCGATTCTTGCAAAATCGTTTCTTTCGTTCCGACTTTTTAGGAAATCGATTCTTTACGATCCGATTCAGAATCGATTGAAAAATCGGGTTTCTGAAGAAAATCGAACATCCATGGAAGAAAATTGCAAGATGATAGATAGTTTTCGTTGTTGATGTTGACACGTTTTTCCGCTTTTTCCAAACGCGCATAAATGAGCGGTTCATGATCGGTCTTTATCTTGAAGATTATCCCTTCGAGGAAATATTGGAAGAAGCGAATAGCTTAGAAGATGGTTGTTAATTCGCGATCATACTTCTAATCCTATATAAGAAATCTCTAACATCACGCGTAACCCGTAACAGTAAAGCATAAATGCTAACAGCACGTTTTTTTGTACTAAAATTTTTGCAAACAACATGATTTTTTGTGAAATTTGTAGATTTTTTCTAAACACGAAAGTAGTATTTTTTGCAGCGATCTGAGTTAACTATTCAACTATTTGATAGTTTTTGTGTATCTTTTTTATATTTATTATGCATTCGTGATTAAACATTTCATTCTTGTGAATTGTATGTTTTTCAATTCTTAGAAATATGTTAAAATCACTTAATAAAAATTTTATTCTTTTTCATATTTGAGTTTTTCTTTTATTTCCTAAATTATTCAAAAATTAATTTTCTCAATTTACGTGTGTGCTCATATTTTCACGCTAATAAATTATATGGCAACCTGCAAATTCAAATGCGTCAGAATATATTTTTATTATTATCATTCATGTGTTGTTGAACTTTTTACATTCTCATCAAAAAGAGAAGGTATTGGTTTCATTTGAAAAATTTTATTTGAGACCTCCTGATTCCGAAAAAGTAGTTTTCACGTTGGTGTCAGTCTGTCTGTTGTCATATTTGATTGCCCTTTTGCAAACATTTTGAGGGGATAAAAAGACAGGTCAAGTTCGTTAACCAGCTATTTCGGATGAAAAATCAAAGAGGAGGAGCATTTTGAAAACTTTTTTTGACTTTTTTTTCCAAGACAAAAAATTCTAAGTACGGTTTCTTGTAGTAGGTAAAAAGGGAAATAATTTATCCTTATGATTTTTTTCATGGAAACGGAATTGTCAAAGTTTTGGCATTTTCAAAATTCAAAAATATAAACGGAGATGAGAATTTTTAGTCAAAGACGCAAGATATGAAAAAAAGTTTTTAGGAAAAAATGTTTCTTTTTCGGAGCCCTCCAGGATGATATTTGAAACTTTTCGAGTTTTCTCAAAAAATCGAAAATTCAAATTTTTTTATATCAGACAGATTTCACTATTCACTTGGAAATTCGTCTTTTTAGTTATATTCAACAATTTATCATTCAAAACCAAAACTGTTTTTGGTTTATGTAACTTTTGTTACATTCATTGTTGAAAATCGATCTCTTTTGATGAAAGATTCAACAACTGCTTCCTTGGGAATTGATTTCCTGTTCGAAAATTCATCACTTATGAGAGATGAGGGAAGAGAGATGAAGAAAAGAGGGGGAGTAAAGCAGAGAGGATAAAGAGGAAAGAAGAAAATCAAGTCTAGAAAGAAAAGAAAAGACAAAAAGAGAATAGATTTGTGACAAGAAGGGAGTTGAGTGAGGAAGAAGTTTACGGAAGGAGAGAAAATAACAATCAGAAGGGTATAAAAGAAGAGAAGAAAAAGTTGGGACAAGAAGAGAAGAAAAGAAGAAGAGAAAAAGAGTAGAAGAAGAGAAACAGAAAAGAACAGAAGAAAGAGAAAGAGAAAAGTAGGCGAAGATAAAATGAAAAGAAGTGAAAAAAGTAAAAGAGAGATGGGAATTGTGGAAAGAAGGGAAGAAAAGGAACAAAAAAGACGGAAAAAGAGAAAAGAGAAGGCGTGAATATGAGAATGTGATAAAGGGAAGAAGGCATATAATGAAGAAAAGAAGACGATCAGGAGAGAATAAGCGACAGGGGGAGGAAGAGTTCTACGGGGATGAGATAAGAAAATAATCAATAGGGGAAGAGAGCTGGTAGTAAAGGAAATAAGGAGAAAAAAAGAAGAAGAGAAGCGGAGAGTTTAGCAAAGAGAAGGGGAAGAAAAGAAGAGAGTTAAAAGAAAAAAAGAAGAAAAAAGTGAAGGAAAGAAGAGTAACCAGAAAAAAGGAAGCAGCAAAAAGAGAGGGAGAAAAGAAGACAGGATATAAAGAGAAAAAAGGCCAAAGAGAAAACAGGACGAGCATAGAAGAGAAAGAGCTAAAAAAGAAAATAAGAGAAGAGAAAGGTAGAAGTTGATAACAAGAGAAAAAAGAAATTAAGAGAAGGAGACAAGTAGTGGATGAAAAAAGGAGAGCAGAGAGAGTTGAGGAAAAAAGAGAGGAAAGGAGTACAAAATGAGTGAAGAAGAGGAGAGAAGAAAGGGAGAAGACAAAAATATAAGGAAGGAAAGACGAGTAAAAGAAAAAGGACAAAGTAGAGAAGAAGAGAGTAAAGACATGAAGAGTGTTGAGAGAAGAAAAGAAGGAAGGAAGGATAGAACATTGGAAGGAGAAAGGAAAGGATTGGAGGTGAAGAGGAGAAGAGGGGAAAAGAAGAATATGAGAGGAGGAGAGGATAACAAAAGAAGAAAAGCCTGATGGGAAAAAAGACTTTGAAACGAGGGGAATAAAAAAGCTAGAAATGTGTGAGAGAGAAGCGAAGAAAGAAAACGATAGGAAGAGAATGAAGGATTCAAGAGAAGAAGGAAGTGGATTGAAGTTACGAAAGGAGGTGAGTTGGAGAGGGAATATAAGGAGGAAGTAAGAGAAGGATAAAGGAAGGAGAGAAAGAGTGCAAGAAGCAGAAGAAATGAAAAGAAATTAAGAAGGGAGTCGGAGGAAAGGGAGGGTAAAGCTAAGAAGAGAAAAAGAGATGATGAAAATAAAGAGAAAAAGAAAAGAAGAAAGATAGAAAAGAAGAATTGCAGGATGAGAAGGGAAAATAGAAGAAAAGAAGAGAGTTGGTAGAAGAGAGAAAGAAGAGCAGGAGAGCAGAGGAGAAGGGAAGAAAAGAGAAGAAGAGTAACAGCGTAGGGCGGGAAAGAGAAGGTGAAGAGAACAGAAGAATGGAAAAAGTGAAAAAGGTAAAAACTGTGAGAGAGCGTTAACAGATGAAGGGAAATGGAAAGGAGAAAAAGAGGAATGAAGGAGAGAAGTATCGGAGAATGAAAGGAAAAAAGAAGAGAATAAGAGAAAGAAAAGAGAAAAAGAAGAGTGTTGAAAGAAGAAGAAAAGAAGAGGAGAAAAGAAGAAGAGAAGAACAGAGTAATGAGAAAAAGAGGAAGAACAAAGGAAAGCGCAAGGACGAAAAGAGTTGAGTGACGGAGAGAAAAGGAGTATAAAGGAGCAAAAAGGAGAAGAAGAGGAGAAGATGAGAAGAAAATAGAAGTTTTAGGAGAAGAAAAGGGTACAAGAGATATAAGAGAAAAAGAAAGTCTGGATAGGAAGAGAGTCAGGTAAAGAAGAGAAGGGGGAAATAAGAAAAGAAAAGAAGGGGAGAATGAAAAAAGTGGGTTAGTGAAGGAGAGAAGGAGAGGGGTCACGAACAAAGAGAAAAGGGTAAGAAGAGAACAAGAGAAGAAGGAAGCGAGAAAGAAGAAAGCCAAGAGAGAAAAGGAGTAAGGAGGAAACTGACTTTATGTACATTAAGAAAATGTTCATTATCTGTAAATCTTTCAAAATAAATTAATATTGATTAAATAATATACGTTGGATGGAAAGGATTTGATATAAAGAAGTTAACAATAAAAGAACAGAGACGCGCGCCTTGGCGCGCGGTACTCTCCTAGTTTTATGCATAAATTAAGGAAGACTTCGTCGTTTCAAATGAAAAACCAAAAAAATTCTATTGGAGAATGGTTATTTAACAACGATTACAATAGAAAAAAATATATAGTATCTAGCCTGCACGACAATATGCAGCTTCATCGATTGGAAATTTTTCAATAACGATGCACTTCGAAGCTCAAACCGAAAATGTGCAGTATTATCACTTCCTGAGAACAGAATATTGCAAAAAAAAATTCCAGAAATATTGAGAAAATAAATGCTTCACCAAAATCCGAAAAAGCGATCTGACTCTCGTCGAGCATCTTATATCCACTTTGAATTATGTGATTTAAAAAAAAACTCATATAATATTGTATGTTTTGAAAAGGATGTTTATTTCATCTATTATAGTCATGCATATTATTTATAATTTTTCCTTTCGAAGTCTGACACTTGATCTAATTATGGTCATTTGGGAAAAACAGGATCTTATTTTGCAGGAGTACAGTAGTAGTCGTAAGGTGGTTTACCCTGCCCTTTTCGTATGCAGGCGTTGACATTTTTTTGAGAGGAAAGTTCCATCAGGCTGTGTCGCTGAGTGACTGAATATTTCTTGAGTGTTGTTGCTTTGTATATAAAAAACATACTACTTCTGTTCCTTATGAAGAATGCAAAATGGGTACAAATGATCAGACGAACAAAATAATAAAATCAACATATTCATTTCCTTCTTATGCATGATCTCGACTATAACAATGAAGACATATGCCAGAGTGTCACGTGACTGATTTTAACATATCACTACAGTTGCGGTTGATTGCAAATGTTTTGGAAAAGTTTGTCCTTGTCGTCTTTTACAGCTTGATAAGCACCGCATTTCCACTGTTCCAGAAAAAAAATGCTTTATAATAGTCGAGTCAAAAATATTTTGATTGCAAATCCCTAGTTTGTTTTTATTACTTCTCGTTTCCCATAATGAATTGAGCCTATCGGCCTAGAATTTTTGTTTTTCTTCTATTCTAATTGAGCGTCCGGATTGCAAAATTGCGTTAGCGCGTGGATTCAGCCGGCTTGGTGCACGAGAGAGGGGATGACGCGTTGCTACGGGCGGACTTACTTGAACAAATGATTCAAAACTGACGCCGTTTCATTCATAACTAGGAGAGTAACGCGCGCCAAGACGCGCGTCTCTGTTCTTTAATTATTAGCTTCTTTATATCAAATCGTTTCAATCCAACGTATATTATTTCAATCAATATTAATTTATTTTGAATGATTTACAGATAATGAATTTATCTTTCTTAACGTACATATAGTCAATTTTGTAATATTTTGAGAATGTAAAAAAATA
>WSXT02235122.1:4647-15997 GCA_011762715.2 Neuroterus valhalla | reverse complement strand
ATATGAGGTTGCATTGGATAACTGGGATCTAAAAGATATTGATTTGTTCAATTCACTTTCAAATCTGCATAATTATTCAAATGAACGATAGAAAAGTATTCCGAATGCGAGACACAAATACCCGAGCACGGAGCGCGAGGTTCCAAATGTATGAGCGCGAAGCGCGAGTCTAATACATTATCGAGCGCGAAGCGCGAGATCCGGCAGATGCGCGCCGCAGGCGCGCTGAAACTTGCAAGCGAAGCGAGCTGCGCGCGGAGCGTGCGATGAGAATGTGCCCGCGACGCGGGCAGATTTTTCTTAGTTGTTTTTGCAAAAAATAGTAGCGATTGTTACTTTTGTAGTCATGCTTCTGATTGAAATTTATATATAAGTCATGTTAGATGAAAAAATTCAAAACATGAGGAGATACATTTTTTATCAAGAATTGAATGTTGTTGTCTGCAAGTCCTAGAAATTGAAATGAAAACAAAGAATCCAACGACCTAATTTGGATGATAATAATAATCTAAAATGCAGTACAATAATATACAAAATTCTACCAACGTTTCGATGTTTACCCAACACCCTTATCAAAGTAAGGATTCTCACTGAAGACTTAAGAACCGTTAGAATACCCTCTCATTTAGAACCTCACATTCCACCTGAAATACGTCATGAATTGTGAAACTCAACCAAAATAGACACATTAAAACAATTCTGCCCGCTGCGCGGGCACATTCTCATCGCGCGCTTCGCAAACGGCTCGCTTCGCTTGCAAGTTTGAGTGCCGCTAAGGCGCGCGTCCGTCGGATCTCGCGCTTCGCGCTCGATGATAAACTGACCTCGCGCTCCGCGCTCGGTCTTTGTCCTTCCCTACATTTGCATACAGAGCTTTTGAAACTCGATAGCGAAATGTCGACTACTTTAATTGGATGATTGTGGATTCTCTTTTGTTAAAGCTTTTCCGGCTTTAACGAATACATTCTCATCTCGTGTCTCGTGCTGCGTACTTGGTCGAAATTCGTCTGAAACGCTAGAGAAGTTTTGTTGCCCAATTTTTTTCATATGTTGTGTACTTTTTCTAGAAATATAATTGTTTCATGTTTCATTTTATTTGATATGATTTAGGCAAAAATTTAAGCAAAAAATTAGCTTCGGAAAAATTTTAGCAAATTTATAGATCTTTTTCGGAAAATAATGTCTATTTATTTTTTCCTAAGCTGGTCACAATCGTCCAAAAGTTCATTTTTTTCATTTTTCAAATGGTTTTTTATATATGGAGCAACAACTACTTGTAATATCAAAAAGGAAATTTTACAAAATTCGTAGATCTTTTTTTGGTGCACAACTTTTTCCATTCATATTTTCCCGTACCTTGCATAGTTTGCCAAAAAATGAAACTTTCTATTTTTCATCGCTTCCCGTGCGATCAAAATTTGATTTTCGATTTTTTGAGAAAATTCAAAAAGTTGCGGAGACTATCTTGTAGGGCTCCCAAAAATCAACATTGTTTCTTCTATACCCTTTTTTCATATCTTCTTTCGTTCAGCTAAGAATTCTAATTTTTTCTTTTTTTTTTAATTTTGAAAATGCCACAACCCAGATAATTCTGTTTTTATCACAAAAAATCATGAGCAAAAATTGTTTCACTTTTTACCTACTACAAGACACCGTATTTACAATTTTTAAATCTTTGAAAATAAATATCGAAAAAATTTTGATCATGCTCCCCCTCCTTCATTTTTGATCCAAAACAGCTGGTTAACGAACTCGACTTTGGTCCCTGAAAACGGGTGCCAAAGCACGATCGAATATGATCATTCTTTCGAAAGTTATTGAGTTCACAGATTGATTTTCATTATTTTTTGTGCGATCAAAATTGGGATTTTCGATTTTCTGAGAAAATCCAAAAAGTTGTATTCACGATCTTGTAGGGCTCTCAAGAAGAAACATCTTTTCTCTCTGACTTTCTTTTTAAACTCGTGTTATTTGGCTAAAAATTCTCATTTTCTTTTATATTTTTGAATTTTGAAAATACCATAACTGTGACAATTATGTTTTTATCAAAAAAAATGATACGAATAAATTGTTTCATTTTGTACGTGCTACAAGAAATTGTACTTAGAATTTTTGAGTCTTGGAAAAAAAACTACAAACATTTTTTCAAAATGCTCCCCCTCTTTGATTTTTCATCCAAAATAACTGGCTAACGAACTTGACCTTCAGTTTCTGACACTGAAGGGGTGTACCAAAGGCCAATCAAATCGATCAGTTTTCCCGAAAGTTATCGTGCTAACAGACAGACCTACAGACACACATACATAGAGACAGACAGACACATTCATAAAAACCTGTTTTTCGGGTTCAGGGGGTCTCAAAACGTAGACGTTTGACAAAAACGCAGGGGGTCAAATTTTACACAAATCTAATACCTCCTCTGATGAGAATGTAAAAATGAATAAATTAGCAGTTGATTTGAAGAAAAGAATAATGTGTAGTTAAGTTTTATTTCTAAATATAGTCAATCATACTCTCATAACTCTTGTTCAATTTATCTAACTCATTTTTCAAATAAATAGATGATGTGTGTGGGTGTGTGTGTGTGTGTGTGTGTGTGTGTGTGTGTGTGTGTGTGTGTGTGTGTGTGTGTGTGTGTGTGTGTGTGTGTGTATGTATGTATGTCTGTCTGGATGGCTGGCTGTTAGCATAACTTTTGGAAAAACTAATTTATTTGATGGGACAAAATTTTTAGAGTCATGCCCTTTTCAAAATTCAGAAATATAAACAAAAATGCGAATTTTTAGCTAAACATCGCAAGATATGAAAGAAAGTTGAGAGGAAAAAAATGCCTATCTTTGAGAGCTCTCCAATATGATCTCTATAATTTTTCGAATTTCCTCAAAAATTCGAATTACGGTCGCATAAAAAATAATGAAAAATAGACGGATTCATTTTTCGGTAAAACTATACAAGGTACAAGAAAATATAAATGAACGAAAATTGTGTAACAAAAAAAGATCTACAAATTTGATGAAATTAACTTTCTGATAGGATAAGCTGTTTTTGCTTCATTTATAAGAAGCCATAAAAATGAAAAAATTAACTTTTGGACAATTGACACAAGCTTAGGAAAAAACAAATAGATAAAAGTTCTTTGCGAGAAAAATATCATCTAATGCATCTTCAAATTCCTTCAACAGGATATTTAGTTTTCATTTCAATCAGGAAAAACAACTATAAAAATGAAATAATAAAATTTTCGAAAAAATGACGAAGGCGAAGAAAAAATATTGATAGGGAAAAGTTGTTCACCAAAAAATATCTATAAATTCACAACCATTAAATTGAAGTTTTCGACATTTTGCTTTTGAGCTTCAAAAGCTCTATATACAACTGTAGTGAAGTACAATGTCCGAGCGCGAAGCGCGAGGTAAATTCATAGCCGGGCGCGGAGCGCGAGGTGAGATAACCATCAAGCGCGAAGCGCGAGATCCAACAGACGCGCGCCGTAGGCGCGCTCAAAGTTCAAGCGAAGTGAGCGGCGCACGAAGCGCGTGATGAGAAGATGGAGGGTGCTAAGAGTTTTGCGTGAAATAAGTTCAACATGCTCTTGCCAAGGAATATTCCTGTTGCATGTCAAACCAGGATCATTCACAGAATCAGAGGAATAAATAGTAAGACTATTCTTGTTCAATGGTGCGGGAGAGAGTCCAAAACCTAAGGAGGATTATGAGCGGAGGATCCAACTAGCATAGCGTATGTTTTCTGTGGATTTAGTTTCAGACCATTAGAAACTACCCAGTAGTAGATGTTATTTATTTCTTCCTGAACGATCTGAAGTAGGTGCCTTATTCTGCTAAGTGGCCCTGAAAGATAGATTTTACTATCATCAGCATAAAAGTGGTATTTACAATATCACAGAACAGGGGAAAGTCGTGTATGAACGCATTGAACATTTTAGGTCCAAGTATTGAGCCCTGGGAAACTCCACTGACTACCTCTTCCAAATCAGAGTGAATATCATTACTGTTAGCCACATACTGAGCTCGATTACTTGTATTAGATTTGAAACAAATAATAGCACTGTTAGAGATTCTTAGGATTTTGAATTTTTGGATAAGAAGATCGTGATTCACGTGCGACAACGCTTTAGGGCAATTAAAAGACAAAACGATAGTTACTCCATTTTTGTCTATGGCAGTTTTTAAATCAGAAGTAGAATTTATGGGAACAGTGATGGCACTGTGCTCTTTCTGGAATCCAGACTGGAAAGGATCAAGTAGACTTTGTTCTTCCAAATACTCAGTAGGTTCGTGGTCTACTATTTTCTTAAAAGGCTTCGCTAAAGCACTTAGCATAAAGATGGGGCACCACTTTTTTCAAAAGAATCTAGACGATTCTTACCAAAAGTTATCATCAAAATTATTTTGAATGCGACTCTAAGAATGGTATGGAATTTGTTCTCCTCCAACATAAATTAGGTAGTTTTCAAAATCTGACCGAAATATGGAAGAACAACAGTATGATGAGACAACAACATCGTCCCAAAATTCTTACGATTAAAGGATCATCAAAGAACATCGGAATCCGAATCTACTTGGCGTGAAACAAGTTTGCTTATCTAACTCCTTCAGATCTGATATTGAATCCATATTGGACCGCACATTATTCGACCAATCCGAAAGGATTAATGATATCTTTACTCAAAAACAAAACAAAATTTCACAATTGACTCCCACTATAGCACACACAACTAACTACCGTAGTAAAAAACATCGTTAACAACGCTTTAAGCAATGAAATGATTCCAGCCCTATCTATAGGATATAATTTTGCTGTAGCTTCTTCTGAAATTATGGAGAAAGAAATTATCAGTATTTTGAAGTCCACAATATATAACCTCCCACCCGAATAAGGGGATGACATTCGACGGAGGACGGCCAACATCCTACGCCATGCACGATTTCCCTCCTCAATCTTGACTAAAAAAGAAAACGCAAAAATCAAAGAACTTATTCAGAATAAAGACATCATAGTATTATCTGCAGATAAAGACAACACTACAGTAATATTTATTGAAGAAGATTGCGACAACAAAATCAAGGAACTTCTAACTGACGATACGTACAAAAAACTGAAAAGAGACCTTACTAAAACAATAGTAAGCGAGATGAAAACCTCCCTGAGGACTTTAAACTTAACATTGAAACAGTATCCAAGTTTACACCCACTTCTATTATTTCTTCAAGACTTCGAGACTCTCTATTAACACCTAAAGACTCTACAGACTCTCGAAAATCCTTGAAAACAACGTCCCACTCAGACCGATTGTTAGCGCAATAAACTCACCAATTTACAACCTAGCACTCGTTCTAATCAAAGAACTGTGTCCCTTCACAAGGAATTCTTCTGACTTTATCAAAAAGATACAACAGGTTCACAATCAACCTCAGGACATCCTTGTGAGTTTTGACGTTGTATCTCCCTTCATGAAAGTACCTACCAATTCCTAATACAATCGAACAAACCTCAGAAGCAGCAATGAGATACCCAACTTCACCTTCAATAGCTAACGTCTTTATGGATCATCTGAAAACTAACATCTCCAACCATTCCAGGCTCTTCCCAGAATTTTGGTGCCGTTAAGTTGACGATATTTTTGTAATCTGGAGACATGGAATGGATGAACTACACAAATTTTCCGATATCATCAACCAATCACATCGTTATATCCATATCACTACGAAGACGCCGGGACAAATCTCGCCTCAACCCAAGGGAAGAGGCAGAGAGAACCCACCAGCGCTAAAGGAGGTGAAGACTCGAGAGCAGGTTCCTGTACCTGTGGCCTCGAGCTCGTCCCGAGGCGGTCTCAGTGGAGCCATCCGAGGATTCAAGCTACGCGCAGGTCCTCTGCAACAGTAAGAGGACGGTGGAACCGGATACCCTTGGTGTAAAAATCAAGGGTGTTCGCAGAACCAGGGATGGCGGCATCCTTATAAAAGTTGGAAACGAGGCAGAGGGCAGAGCGAAACTGTCCCCTGCCATCAGGGAAGCAGTCGTTGAAGGAGGAAAAGTTCGCGAGTTGGTCCCTCGTGTCAAGTTCAAGGTGCTTGACCTCTACGAGCTTACCGAAAGTTGGGTGGCTGTCCTGTGGTGTTCGAATGAAGGCAGAGGTGACGCGGTGCTACCGCTGCTATGGCTACGGCCATATGGCAGCGGGTTACATCGGACCCGACAGTAAGACGTTCTGCTGGACTTGAAGTCCATTAAGACTTGAAGTTTACAGGAAACCCACTCGTACAACAAATAATTCCATGCCTCTTTCCCCCACCACCCATCCCAAAAGCAGTCCAGTCATCAATTCTCTCGTTTACAGAGCTGTCGCCATCACACTGAGAAAATTGGATATTAAGGAATAGATGATAAAAATATGGATATTAACCCATGATATCTAGATATTATCGCACAACATCTTCCTTTTTTTTCTAAACATACCAGATATTACCAACTAATTTCAAGCACTTTTGATCTGAGATTTTTATGCTTAACATGTAAGATATTATCGGATAATGAAAAAATATATCAAGATCTCATGTAACCAAAGATGTTAAGCGTGAATATCTGATGTGTTCAACGTATATCTGGGATATTAGAAATGTATGTGCACTTTTCTCTGATGCAGCGTTCCTGTACGCCGCACATATGGTTTTTTCTTGGCGTTGTTGATTTCTGACGCCTTTGCATGGTTTGATATACAAATTAACTTAATGCTGAACTGCTTTGGGAATTAAAACATGCAAAATGTGTGGAGTTTGTAAAATGTGATCCTCCTGGAATGGCCATTGAGTAAGTTCAGATTTTTCATATTGCATGTCTGTAAGATTCAATGTAAATGAAAACTAACCTCCAACAGAATCCCTCGAAATAAACTTGTTCTTTTACTGATTACTCAAATCCTCCTTAAATATGGATGTGAGCAGATTACTCAAACAGTGGAAATTCGACGACTTCACAATAAAAAGATGTCGAGGTACGTTTCACAATTAGTATTAAAAATTCGGAGCTTCCGTATAGAAATCACAAAAATGCTCTTCCTGGTAACGGCCAGTAAGGAGGTTTGGAATGGAAGGTCTCAACAATTCGAAATTACTCAGAATGCCTTTTCTGTCTTTGTTTTCCACCTCTCATTATGCAGCACAAATAAGAAGATTCCTATCCCTATCGAAGTTGTCATACGTTGAATTTCTCAGATACTATTTCTAAAGATTCCTTCTTAGAGTTTCTCGTGCTTGGCTTTTCGGCAGTAAGAGGTGCTGCCAAACTAAGAGCTAAGGGCGGACGGCATATTCATTGCATTATATGAAAATTGGCTCTCAGCACAACATACTCAAGGTAACCCCATGCATGCTCTTTTTCATGCTCTGTACAATGCATTCTGCTCCCCACACAAATGTCAGCCATTCTTTGAATAATTCTACAGTTATGCTCAGCTCGAACAATAAGTCTTTTGCGCATCAACCGATTCATTCTGGTGGCGACCTTAATTGCAGTATTTCGATTCCCAATATCCACCTTGTTGGCATGATAAGGCATGTTGCAACAAAGCTAGGTATAAGAAATGGTTATGCAGCTAGGACGGACATTGTTTTCAAGAACGAGCTATGTTACGACGCTTTGTGTCGAGAGGCCAGACAAAATTTCGACTGACAATTATATAATTGCATTGCTGAGATCCTCACACAAATTTATTCGTGAGACCAACTAACTGCACTATTGAAAATCAAACAAATCCTAAATACGAATCTGTCCGCAGTTTATGCGGCTCCCATAGATTTAGGACGTGTCTTCTTTACACGGCTTATCACTTATTATGGCTGAAATTACGCAAAAATCGGGGTTAGCAATAGAATGATTGATGTTATCAGAAATTTTTATGAAGTGGCACATGCTAAAATTAGATGTTTCATGAACATACTGACTTTTTCAAAGTATTGCAGAGCGTCTTGCAGAGTTAAGTGCTAAGTGTTCTGTTGTTTTTCATTTCCGTCTATCATCTCGGAAAATTTCCGATTGTGCAGGGGTCTAGAGGCCTTGCTATAAACAGCTTATTAGAGGTTCTTCTACTTGCATATACAGACGATTCTATTTTACTTTCTGACACATCCTCGAAGCCCGCATAAAAACTTGAAGCTTTGCCTTTATATTGTAAACAAATTTTGTTAACCGTGATTATACAAAAGATTGAGATTGCCATATTCCACAAGAAAGGTAGCTCTTCTATAAGCAATATTAAATTCTCATTTCATACAATTGTTCAATCATCTTGGAAAAGGTTTCGTCCATGTGAATAATTTACAGTGCCAAAGCAGATCCATAGTCAACGAACATAAAACTTCTCCATAGTCTAATCATCAATCCCCTCATGTGCGGGGTTTGACTCAAGGTCAAGATTATTTAGATCTTCTCAAGAGGGTACAAATCTTACTTTAAAGTGTCTGCCGTGCCTCCCTCAATGTAGGCCAATTTTGCAGTTTGGCTTGAATCAGGTAGGCTCTGCCTCTCCTACTTGGTGCTTCAGGATTTACTGTCTTGGTTAAATAAAATTAAGCAGAATTGAAAATACTCGGTACCCAAGATAGCCGACTGGTCTAGCAATTTTTTCAGAGAATCAACTTTAAACAAACTGTGGGACTCTGCCAGCTCAGAGACGCTCGCAGGAAACAAAGACCTAATACTTTATCAATACGGAACCTTTTTTATCAAGCGATGATCTTCTAGGACGTGCATAGTCAAGGAGTTTTAACATTTATCTTCACTTGTCTGCATATGAAAATTTCACTGTTCGGTTCAGCAATCAAATTGTCGGGCGATGTGCATCAGAATCCAGAATAAATTTCTGATTTATTTTCGGAACACCCTATCGAACATGCATCTTTTTTTGTTTGCAAATTTCTATACTTTGTTGAAGGTTGCATTGCTTTGCTGGGAATTCGTCCTTCCAGTGGATGATCCGTGATTCTTCTGTTTATGAGAAAAGAAAAAATTACCTTCAGAACCGGTGAGAGCTGGAACATTGGTATCCACGAGTTGTTCACAGAAGGATTGCAAACATTCAATAGGAAAAGAACAGTAAAAGAATGAATAATTGTTGTTCAGGAAGCGAAAATTAGGTCAAGGAAAAGAGGAAAGGTTTAATTTGAGAGATGAGAGAACAACGCGGAAAAGAATAAATTAATGCAAGAGGATGTGAAAGAAAAAAAAAGTAAGATTGAGACAAACTAAGAAAGAAAACAATAAAAAAACATGAAATTGCGTGATGAGAAGAGAACATTCAATCAACTGCCACTGTCCAGAAGGTGACTGACCCACTCACAAGTGCTGTGCATATGTTATCTGTTGATCTGCAAGAGTCAGTGTCTCATCGTCTAGTATGACAAGTACAAGTGTTATGCCATGAACACCAGGCGAAGTGAATGTCAAGATCTTGTTTGCTCTCTCACTAGGAAAATTTTTGAAATTTTTTCACAAACAGTGAAACCATCTTTTCTTTTTGGGTTAATAACTCATATTCTTGGGCCTAAACTTCGATTTTTTTGGGACGTTCGGCTTCTTGGCTCTAAAATCCAACTGTTTCGTATACAAATTCAGGTTTTCGACTAGAAAATCATACTTTTCAGTTAAAGTGGTCTTTTTGACCTAAAAATCTAACTACACTCATCTCGGGTTATTAGGCCGCTATCTATAGTGCCGGCTTCACAGATGTTGACACCTGAGTTCTTCTGTCTCTCCCCTTGAGCGTTTTTCGATAGTCTGTACTGAAGGCCATCGCTCGAGTGGGTAGGGCGGTACTGCGTAGTTCGAAGCTGCTCACTTAGCGACCTAACTATTTTCTCGAAAATTCATGTTTCTGGCTTGAAGTTAAACAACTCGGTTGAAAATTCACTTTTTTCATTAAAATTATTAAACTAAATCCGAGTTCGAAAATTCGTCTTTTTGTAGCAAAATTTGAACGATTTCACCAAGCATTTTTTTTTTAATTAATGTATGCTGAAACTGCATAATTTGAAGTTGAATACCTGTGTGATGAACGAAATTGTTGAAAATTAATAAATTGAATCTTAGTTCGAAAATTTACCCTCCTGCATTAAAAGTTACCCTTTTGGTTGATAATTGTATTTTTGGGTCGAAAATTCAACTTTTCCAGGAAAAAATCGTCTTTTTGGCTGAAAAATTCAACTGTTTTGTTCGGAATCCAATCATTCGCTTCGCAACTCAACTTTCATATGAAGCCGACTGTTTTCGATAAAAAATTAAAACCCTCCCTATTTGAAATATCACCTATTACATTTTTCTTTGAGAAACAACTTTTTGCTCGGTCATCATAAAACTTTATCGGAAGTTGAACTAATTTATTAAAAATCCATGTATTTTCAGTCAAAGATTCATCACTCATGTTATAAATTAAACCCCCTATTCGGAAATCAGATTTTCTTGTTGAAAATTTGTTCTAGTGTTGAAAAATCAATTTTCCAACTGAAATTTCAATGATCCTACTGTAGGTTAAAAACTCATCCTTTCTACTAAAGAGCCTTACAATTTGGTTGGAAATTTATGTATTTCGTTGAAAGTCCATCTCTCTCAATTCCAAATCCTGCAATTATGTTAAGAAGTCAACCTTTCTGGTTGAAAATTTTTTGGTTTTTATTAAGGGCGCAACTTTTTAGTTGAAAACTCGTCTCTTATGGCTAAATGCACTCATCTTTTGAACAAAATGAAAATATTCCTAGTTGGGAAACCAGCTGGTTGATTATTTTTTGAAGATTCAAATTTTTTCTTAGGAAATTTAAGAACTCCTTTATCAAAGTTAATTTATTTGTCGAAGATCAATCACTTAGGTAAAAAACTCATCTTCTCCATAAAAAATCATCTGGTTCTATTTGAAGATTAAACTGTTTTCTCGAAGAAGAAAAAATTTTGTTGATTGAATTGAACTGTTTAAGATTGAAAATTGAAATACTCTCTGATTGGAATATCGACCATAAATTTATTCTCTACTTCAGTCTCTAGTCTTTCCCAGTTGGATCGGATTATTTTCGAACCAATAGTGCCTGATCAGCCAATGACTAGCGGCTGATTAGTCATCAACTGTAATAGCTGATAAGGCATTGACTAGCGGCTGATTAGTCAATAAATACAGTGGCTTATTAACTATTGACTAGCGGCTGATTAGTCATCAACTATGATAGCTGATCAGGTATTGACTAGCGGCTTATTAGGCATCGACTATCGGCTGAGTAGTCGTTGAATACAATGGCTGATTAACCATTGACTAGCGGCTGATTAGTCATTAACTAGGATTACTTAT
>WSXT02235111.1:0-15998 GCA_011762715.2 Neuroterus valhalla | reverse complement strand
AACTCAACTTGTATATTTGGTCCCTCAAAATGGGTGCCAAAGCACGATCGAATATGATCATTCTTTCGATAGTTATCGAGTTCACAGATTACTTTCCATTATTTTTTGTGGGATCAAAATTGGAATTTTCGATTTTTTGAAAAAATTCAAAAAGTTGTATTCACCATCTTGTAGGGCTCCCGAAAAGAAACATTTTTTTCTCTTTGACTTTCTTCTCAATCTTGCGATATTTGGCTGAAAATTATCATTTTATTTTATATTTTTGAATTTTGAAAATGCCACAACTCTGTCAATTTTGTTTTCATAAAAAAAATCATTAGGATAAATTGTTTCACTTTTTACCTTTTATAAGAAACCGTACTTACAATTTTTAAGTCTTGGAAAAAAAAGTTTAAAAAAATGCTCAAAATGTTCCCCCTCTCTCATTTTTCATCCAAAATAGCTGGTTAACGAACTCGGCCTGTCTTTTTGGTCCCTCGAAATGTGTGCCAAAGGGCAATCCAATCCAATCATTTTTTCGAAAGTTATCGAGTACACAGATTACAGACTACAGACAGACAGACAAACAGACACCTTCGTAAAAACCATTTTTGGTGACTCAGGGGGTCTCAAAACGTGGAGATTACATCAAACCCGCGAAAGTCAATTTTCACATAAAACCAATACCTTCTCATTCAGAATGAGAATGTAGAAAGGGATTTTTAACTAAATGAATTGATTTTCAACGAAAACTATAGAATTTTCTATTGGAATTAGTTGAATTTTCACTTTAAAAAAATTACTTATGAAAAAAAGTAACTTTCAACAAACGAAAACAACTAACTTTCAAACAAATTATTTCACTTTTACACAAAATGATGAAGAATCAAATGAAATTGTGGATGCTACACTGAAGTAGTTGAATTTTAAATCAGAAAGGCGAATTATTAACTGAAATGATGAACATTCAACTGAAATAATTCAATTCTTGACAAAAAATTCATTTTCATGGAAAAAAAATTTGTCAACAAAATGATTGAGGTTTGAACAATAAAAATGAAAATTTTCAAACAAAAAAGGAAAAGCGGCATTTTTGTCGACTAACATAGAAAATTTTTACATTTATAACTTGAATTTTTAAGCGAAAAGAAGAACAACATGTGTTAAGTTTCAACGAAATAATTGAGTTCTTAATTCAAACCGCCAAATTTTCTCCTAATTGCCGAATTTTGAACTAGAAAAGACCAATTTTCCACTAAAAATAAAACAGGTAAATTTTCAGTTGAAGAAATGGATTTTCGACCAAACTGATGAATTTTCTGGTATAATGATGAATCTTCAACGGGAGTAGATGTATTTTAAGCAAGAAGATACATTTTTGACCATGAAGATTAACTTTCTACACCAAGGGCAAATTTTCCTGGATGTACACAATTTCTCAAAGGAAAAGTTTAATTTTCAAATGAATTCAAAAAGTTTTGATTTTTAACAAACAAGTTTAAATTTTGAACAAGTAGTAGATTTTCCAACTGAACAAGGATGAATTCGATATGAAAGATATAAACAACAAATTTTCTATCGTAATTCAAGAACTCTAAAGACTGCATGAAGTACTTTCTTTATTTAAAATCAGGAAGAGGGTACTTTAAAATTGTTATAAATTTTGAATTAGAGGAACGAGATTTAAAAATCCTTTCTTCTAAATCCGAATTATAATTAGTTGAAAAAGTTCCCGTTTCATGAAAAAAATTCCCTGTTTCAAGTGAAATTACACTCCTTCCCTAAAACTCCCTGCCCTAAAATGAAATCTATAATTATTTCCTGAAAATCCCTGTCCCAAGTCTGATGAAAGAGGAAAAGAAAATAAAACGTGATAAATACATTTTTCTGTAAAAATTCAGGTAATAGTTCTTTCTATATGTTTGGGATAGCATCAATTCGATTAGTAATGAAAAAAAATAAAATTCTTCCTCTCATGACGTATGGATATATTTAAATATTTTGAGAATCAGATGAAAGGAACGTTACATTCTTTAAATCAAATGATAGGATCTATTTTTGAATCATAAAAAGAAAGTGGTCATTCCTCGTATTTTTTCGGTAGAATTTTTCACAGTCTAGGTTAAGTCAAGTAAATTCCCGGTTTTTAAATAAATTCCCGGTCATTTCCCGGTCAATAAAATTCCCGGTTTCCCGGTCAAGTCGCTACCCTGACGATTCTAGTAATGTGAAAGGAGATAATCCTTCATGGACAAAAATTCAAAACATGCATCTTCAAGATATTGAGAAAATGAAAACAATAAAAAATCATTAAAAGGACGAGACTCAAATAGGGTATCTCTGATTTATATCCGATTTTGAATTTTTTCGTGATTCAAAAATGTGTTGACTTAGAAGGTACAACCTCCAAATCTGTTGAAATCCTTCAAAAAACCCCTGACATCTGTGGAGATCCTCTAAAAATCACTGGAAAACTCTTCGATATCTTTAAAACCCCTTTGAAATCCGCAGAAATATACGAATTTCTTCAATCTGTAAAAATCCTCAAATTCTCTTATATTCTCTTATGTTCACCAGAAATTAGTTGTAGTCCTTGAAATCTTTCAAATATCATTGATATTCATGATATTCATGCGTCATCTAAAACTTTCTGCAATCCTGAGAAATTCTTTGAAAACATTGGGAAATTCCTAAATATCGCTCAATGCCACAAATATTAAGTAGAATCCAGTAAAACATCCTAAAATCTAAAATATTTGTAAAAATTCCTTTAAAAGTGAAATCCCATAATATCTGATGAAGCCCCTTGAAATCCCGTGAAATACCCTAAAAGCTTTAAAATCCCTTGTAATCTTTGAAATCTCCTGAAATTTATGAGAAGAACTCTAATTTATGTTTGAATCTTCTCAAATTTTTAGAAAACTTTCCAATTTTTTTAAACGCTCTGGAATGAATGAATGCCTCAATGAATCCCTCAAGTATTGTCAGAATCCTCGCAAACTTTTCTAATATACTATATTGTTTGAAATGTCTTACATCTTGTTAAATCCCTAGAACATCACGAAGTTTTTAATATCTTTTGAAATTCCTTATACCCTTCTAAAATCCCTTGAAATCATTGAAATTCTCTGAAATGCCTTGGAATATTTTTAAATACCCTAAAAGCTGAATAACTTCACAATAAAGAAAAAAGAAGTTTGAAAACATGCTAAAAGGAAAATTGGAAAAATAGTTGCATTAGCCAGGAATTTGAGAAAATAGTAACATCAGTGTTATTTTTCTAAATAGTAGCGAAATATTAGGATTGTCTCAAAAAAGTAAAATGAGCAGAATATTTCACATACCTCGGAAAGGTCATCCATAGTATCTCTAACGATATCCTCAGTCAAACCAGTTTCTTCGAATTTCTTGAGTATACTGCAACCAACTTTGTAAGCAGACAAAACTTCGGAATCAGAATGTGCGTCATGGATCCGCGATATAAGAGTCTGAACGTTGCGTAGCGAGTTAACCCTCTTCTCAATACACTTTTCGAGTTCGTGCTTCTTCCTCAGACAGTTTTTTGCCGCATGTCTGAACTCAGTTGCGACATAATTTCTCGCCTTTTCCTCACAGACACGTTTTTCTTGCTCGAGGTGTTCAATATTCTTTACCAACAATTTCTCCTGGGCTTTCAACTTGAAAACGCCTTCTTCCACTTCGGAAATGCCTTTGACCCCCTGACTGCAGACTTTGACTACCAATTCCGATTTCGGATCAGAACAATCTCCCTTGATTGCAGCTTTTTTTGCGTGCCTTAGCCATATTACAGCCAATCTAACGTTCTTCTCGTTTATCAACTTATTTCCCGTCTGCTCGATACAGCCATCGACTAATTCTGATACTGGAATCAAAGTATTTTCTCGATTGCTGTCTATTATTGATAAAATTATTTCTCCTAAATCTCTGACTGTAGGCAAGTGAATGTACTTTGTGTGCACGCTGATGACTTCTTCAGAAACGTAGGTTTTTGCTTTAGAAAACGACCACATGAGAGGTTTCTTTACAAATATGTCGACTGCCCACCCGGTCCATGTACTGGACGGTTCCTTCATGAAATCTTCTTCTCGAACTATTTCACCGTTTCTGAAACAATTGATACAAAAATTTATATTTAAAATAAGGTGTGATGATTTAGAGTTTTAAATGCAATGATGCCTGAGACTGCATGGAGGCCGGCCTCCTCACATGTTTTTCAAGAGTGAACCACATTTTAAATTTTTCTGTAAATTTTGTTAGTTCAATAGTTGTTACAGAATTCGAAATTTTTCTGAAGGATTCTTAACTTATTGAAAAGAATTTCTAGAATATTTTAGAAAACAAAGAATATGAAATAAAATTTAAACGAATTTCAAGGAATTTCACAAGATTTGGAAGATTTCATATAATTTACAGGGATTTCAAAGATTTCTAGGGATTGCAATGGCTATTCAGAAAAATTTCAATGAATAAGGTTATTTGAATTTTTATTTAAGGGATTTCAACACATGTCAACTCATTTAAATGGATATGTACGATTTACCAAGATTTCACAGGGTGGCGATTCGGTGGACGATTTCAAATTCCCGGTCGTGTTTTTCAATTTTCCCGGTCAACTAGGAGTAACATATTTATATTTGTCGCAAAACGCAAACATTTATTTTTACTCATAACGTTCATTCTAAACATCCTTTAACACAACAGATCAAACATTAAACTTACAATTGAAAAATTCAATTTACGATAATAAAAAAACCAGATTCCCAACAAAATAGTTCATTTTCAACCAATGTGATTGATTTTGAAATAACATTATGAATCTTCAACCAGAATAGTTAAATTTTAAAACAAGAAGAATTTACAACTAAAAAGATAAATATTTTACTGGAGCACCTCAATTTCCAAATATGGAGGTGAATATTCAAACAAGAAGATTATTTTCCAAATAGAAAGAATTATTTTCTAAGAAAAAATATAATGTTTCAACAAAACTGTCGAATTTCGAAGTAATAAAATAATCCTTTTCAACCAAAAATGGAACAGTAACATTATTACTCTAAAGAAACAATTTTAAACCAAGCATAAGTGTTTTATACTGTGAAAAAGAATCTTCAACTGAAGGAGTTAAGTTCTCAAATAGATGAATTAACTTATACTGAGGGAGATAAATTGGCAACGAACATTTGAATACTCAAATTTTAAAATGAAAAAATGGAAGTTCAACTAAACAAATGAATTTTTAACTGAAACTATGGAATTTTCAATTGGAATGAGTTAAATTTTCAGTTAAAAAAATTACTTATATAAAAAAAACCATCTTTCAACATACAAAAAAAAACTGTCAAACGAATTATTAAATTTATGCACAAAATGACGAAGAATCAAATGAAATTGTAAATTGTTGAATGAAGTAGTTGAATTTTACACCAGGAAGACGAATATCTCAACTGAAATGATGAACATTTAACTAAAATAGTTCAATTTTTAACAAAAAAATTAATTTCCAACAAAAAATACAATTTTTCAAAAGAATGGTTGAAATTCGAACCATTACAATAAAAATTTTCAAACAAAAATAAAATAGAGACATTTTTGTCTTAGAAAATTAATTTTAAACCAAACCTAAGAGTTTTCAACGAGATAATGGTTCGACTAAAATGAAAAATGTTTGACTGTATAACATGAATTATTAGTCGTAAAGAAGAATTTTTGAAGAAGAATATTAAATTCCGAAGGGGATCATTTTCTACAAAAAATCGATTTTTCAACAAAACATGTGAAGTTTCAACGAGATAATTGAATTTTTAATTCAAAAAGCCGAATTTTCACCGAAATGTCGAGATCTGAACTAGAAAAGATCAATTTTTCACTAAAAATGAAACAGTTGGATCCTCAGTTCAAGTAATTGGTTTTCAAGCAAACTGATATATTTCCAGGTATAATGATGAATGTTCAAATGAATAGATGTATTTTAAGCAAAAAGATGAATTTTTGACCATAAAGATTAATTTTCTACAAAAAATGCAAATTTTCCACGGAGTTCATTCTCAAAGAAATAGTTTAATTCCAAAATTTAAAAATCAACGTTTAACTAAATACTTGTATTTTCAACAAAAAAAAATGAATTGATTTTAACAAAGCAGTTACAATTTGAACCAGATGTGAATTTTGAATCAAAATAATGCATTTTTAACAAGAAAATTTGATTTTCAACAAACAAGTGTGAATTTTCAGCAAGTAGTTGATTTTTTAATTAGAAAAGGATGGATTTGCAATGAACAATGTAAAAAAACTTCTTCGAAATACTATACTTCTCTCTAAAGACTGCTTGAAGAACTTTCTTCTTTAAAATTTAGAAGAGGGAACTTTCAAATCACGACGAATTTTGGATTGGAGGAACGATTTTTTAAAATTCCTCTCTTCTAAATCCGAATTAAAATTAGTTTAAAAAATTCCCGGTTCCAAGTGAAATTATACTTCTTCACTGAAACTCCCTGCCCTAAAATAAAAACTATAATTATTTTCTGAAATTCCCTGTCCCAAGTTAGATAAAGAAGGAAAAGCAAATAAGACGTGACAAACACTTTTTTTTTCTTGAATGAAGATAATAATTCTTTCTGTAGATTAGGGCTATCATCAATTCGATTATGAATTTTGAGTCAGATGAAAAAATCTCACAGAGCAACAAATTTGCAAAACGCTTTTCTTATAATGGAAAAAAGAAGAGATTCTTCCTCTCATGACGTATAGATATATTTGAATATTTTAAGAATCAGATTTAAGAAGCGTTACATTCTTTAAATCAAATAATAAGATATCTTTCTAATCCATAAGAAGAAAGCGGTACTTTCTCGTATTTTTTTGTAGAATTTTTGATAGTCTAGGTTGAGTCAAGTTAATTCCCGGTCATTTCTCGGTCAATGAAATTTCCGGTTTTCCGGTTAAGTCGCCACCCTGTTTCAATGGTTTTTAAGGAATATTCAAAAATCTCTAGAGATCTTTAGAAGAACAATAAATTTTATTTGAAGGAATTCCTACGTATTTAAAAAATTTTTGGGATATTAAAGAACTTAACAAATTGCAAAGAATTTTGAAAGAATTCAGAAATTTCAAAGAGATTCAGAGGATTTCCAAGTATGTTAAGGGATCTCAAAAAATTTCTAGAGGTTTCATGAAGTAAAATTCGAAAAAATTCCTAACGACTTTAGATATTTCTAGGAATTTAGACTAGCTTCAAGAGATTGTATTGTATATACCTACAAGGATATTAGAGATTGTTATGGATTTGAACAGTTTTTTATCAGAAAACTTTGGTTTCACAAAACTTGACGGTTTTATAAAGAATTTTGAGTGAAAAATTAAATAAATTTTATTTTTAAGGAACCTAATGTTTTCAACAATTTCGAAGGTTTCAAAGAAATTCAAGAAGTTCCAACAAATTTTCAACATTTTCATAGATTTAAAAATATTAAAAAAAGCTTCAAGAGATTTCAATGAAATTTCAAACGGTTTTGAAGATATATAGTTCACAAATTTGTTTCTGAGTTAAGTTTATTTGCCAAGAATCGCTATTTTTGTGTGAGGTACTTCTATATGAGATCATGAGTGGACTAAAATGAGTCGTTCCTTTGCAGTTTGTCAATTTTTTTAAATCATTGCTTCAATATAAGAATCATTATAGTTCTCCACTGAGTTTTTAGCATTTTAATATTGCTGCATTCATTTTTTAGAGTTTTTTGAAAACATAAAATATGTCTTATAATTAATAATATGATACTAATAATAACTAATGACAATGCATATACTGTCTGCTGTTAAGAACATAAAACGGTGTTTTATATACAAGCTTTTCAAAAGAACTCTCACCAGCCGCTTAGGCCAATAACTCAGGGACTACAGTCTTAGTTTTTTAACAGTCTCAGGCCTGATTGTAGCAGCAAAAGACTATTGAAATAAATGATAAGAAGATACATATAACAAAATAATCATAAAATTACCTGTACATTTCCTGGATGACGGTAGGCAAACACATTGGAACACGCCCGTTTCTTTTAAAAGAAACATTTAGCTCAGATATACTGAAGCTGCAACATTTGGAGTTGTCCAACAGCTCCGTAATAATTTCATGCCAAAACTTGTACTTTGAACTCCAGTCTTGAGGATTCACAGATCTATTTCTAAAGTCAGCAAACAGTGAATTCATTCTGTCGTCTTTTTTCCAGCATTCTGGCATTTTATTTTCAGGCAGGGGAGAGATATTGTTAGGCGAAAGAGAAGAATGACTATCTTTTGATTCCATATTTAGATTGACAGATTACAAGAACTTCTTCAATTTTACTTGAACAATCGTAGTTTTTCCAACGATTTAAACAAGATTAAATCAGAATCCACTCTAAAAATAAGTGCGCAATAATCATGACAACAAATCCTGTTTGCTTTATAGGTTAGGACTCAGTACACTATGATCACTATAGAACAGAAACTTGTCAGGAACTGAACTTGAATGAGTTTAATTTTTCAATGAATGTTCACAAACATGCGTAAGCGTATTTCATGAAGGCAAGACAATTTATCACTTCATAAATAAAGTTGCTTCCTCTTATTTTTTCATCACCCACTTCCACTTGTCTAAACTCCAAAATTGAACAACCCCCGTACAAGACACTGCGCCTGCGCAGATTCCTGGATCAAAATATTCAAGCCAATCAAATAAAGTTTCTGAAAGGCAAAACTTGCGAACTCACCCTAAGTTATTGTCTGCACGTCAAAAAATTTTCTGCTATCCTCCTTGAAAATGGCGACTCGTTTACTAAGGATTGGCACCGTTCTACGGTCTTACTCGGATAGAAAAAGCGTTCTCCAGGTACAAATATAACAAATTAACCTTATAGGATTCCGTTAAATATTCTGCTTATTCGAAAATCAGAAACACAGAATCATTACTTGCATCCTTTTTGACGGATCATTTTCTGCCTGATCGAATGTCCCTTACGTAACGTGACTAAAATTTCGTCAATTTTTCATATTTAGAGCTTAAAATGTTTCACTTGCATGCATGAATTCAGTCAGAAGATTAATACGAACTATTTGGATTATTTACGAGTGGTTGCGATTTCAAGTTGCCGTTCTAACCTCTACACTCGCGCTCGTATGTAGGCACTTCTTCACCATTTTTCTTATAACCGGTACTTTTGTTTGATTTTAGGTGATTAATCCTTTGTTTACTTATATTAATAATAGAATAACTATTTCTGATGAGATCTTTCACAATGAAATATGTCTATGTACTCTAATATTCAATTATGAGTGGCATTAAAAAACTGACATTGCTAGATATTTTTTTACAATACTTTGCATTTCGGTGTATCCGTGTATATAAAAAAGTTTCTAAATCGCAAAACGAAAATAAATTTTGTAATGGTTGTCATGATAATTATTTTTCACGGAGAATTTTGATTTCTGGATTCATACCAATTGATCTAATTTGACCACTAATAATGATAATGACTTAGATAATTCTAGACTTTTTAGAATTTATGTGTTATTATGAATAGAAATTGACTGGGATTTAATAAAAACTAAAAAGCCCTTCATATTTGCATGAATTCGTATAAGAAATTGTAAACAAATTAGTCAGGTATCAGTAGAATGTTTTGGAATTGAATTTAATTGACTAGATTTTAAAAAAAATAGAAGAATTGGATTTTTTCGAAAATAGAGCTATAAAACGAAAAAAATAAATGGTATTGTGAAAGAGTGACTAGAATCCTTTTATTCGCACCTATTTCAAAGTCTTAACAATTATCTTTGTAGATTAAAGTGAATTTTTTATTTCTGAATTCATGCAACTAGATTTTTTCTATTAATAAAATTGTTATGATAACTATATTAACTCCAGACTCTTTTAAATTTTACATTATTCTAATGAGAATTGTTTGAAGTTCCATAATTGTTGAGAAGCCATTTAGATTTGCACTAGTTAATAACTCTAATAGAAATTGTTGATAATTTAGTCTGTATTCAGTAGAATTCTTGGAAAATGCAATTCAAATGACTGTTTCTTTTTTAACAAGTGGATCTAGAATTTCCTTACAACAAAACATAGTAAACTTAGAAAAGTTACGCAAATTTGGAACTATATTTTTTCAGCTAACATAATTTTTTTTTACCTTATTGATATCGAATAAATGTGCCTTTTTCTACATAAGCTTCCAAAGCGATGGAGATCATCGCAAGCTTCCTTGCAACAAATTCTGATCAACCAACCAGCAACCCGGGTCACCACTTTGGATAATGGAATGAGAGTAGCCAGCGAAGATAGTGGAGCTGCTACTGCAACTGTAGGAATTTGGATTGATGCTGGAAGTCGTTATGAGACCGACGAAAATAATGGAGTCGCTCACTTCCTGGAGCATATGTCATTCAAAGTAAGTATAGTCAACTTAGAAATGCGAGTTTCTGAAAAAACCCCATGGAGTTTTGGACATTGCATAAAGATTCTTTGATAAATCTTTTATTCCCTTGAAACATTTGGAATCGTAAAGTTGAAACCAGTTAACTTTTTTTCAAACTCTAAGACACGTTTCTGTCAGATTTTTTTAGATTTAGATTTCGGATATCATATTTATTTCTCCATTATCTTCAAGTTTTAGAAAAAAACTTGCGAGATAATCTACAGCTGGAGCTGGGAAATAACTAGGTTCTTTGCACTTATTACTGTATCCAGTTACTTTTTCGGTAGCGAAGTTACTTTTGTGAATAAGAAACAAATTGGTAGCTAGTTACATTTTTATCTAGTAATAGTTGCGATATGAACGTTACCTTCCCAGTTAATTTCGAAATATGGTTCACAAATAATTTTTACGACATTCAATCAATTTTTCTTGCTTTTGGAAATATTTATTTATTTATGCTATTCACATTGTGGCGGTAGTTAGCCCTAGAGATTGATAAACTAATATAGGAAAAATTCATTGTCGCTCACCCCGGGATTCTTAATTTCAAAAACCATTTTTTTCGTTATAATTTTTTTTAACTAAAAATATTTACTCCAGTCAAAGATTCTTAATTCTAATTGAAATCATCTCTTAAATTGAAATTCAAAATATTATTGGTTGAGAATTCATCTTTCCGGGTCAAAAATTGTATCATTTGGTTGTAAATTCAATTATTTTATTAAAAATGTAACAATTGTAGTGTGGATACATTTATCTGGTTGAATTTTTTTGTGGGTTAAAAATTCAACTGTTTTGGTGGATAATTCGACTTTTCGGCTGGAAATCTACTTTAATCTTATTCAGCTCATTGGTTGAGAATCAAATTTTTTATTAATATTTTAGATTTTCAGGTTGGTTTAACGGTTTTTAAAGAATTTGCCTTTTTGATTGACTTTAACTGTTTCTTTTTGAAAATTAATTCTTTAATTTGAAAATACATTTTTTCGATTGAAAATTCATTCTTTAATTTGAAAATACATTTTTTTCGATTAAAAATTAATCTTTTTTAGTTGAAATTTCGCCTTTTTATTGAAAAATTATTCTTCCTGGTTGAAAATTTATCTCTTTCATTTTCAATTTAAATATTTATTCCAAAATTCATCATTCATGTTTGAGTTTACCAGTTTAAAAAATTTATTTTCCTCGTCTTCTGAATGAAAATTCATCTCTTCTTTCAAAAATTTAACTTCTTGAGAAAAAAAAATTCTTTTCTAATTTTCAGAACCATTTTTTTCGGATAAGAATAATTTTTTTTTAGCTTAAAATATTTACTCCAGTCAAAGTTTCTTAATTCTAGTTGAAATCATCTCTTAAATTGTAATTCAAAATATTGGTTGAGCATCCATCTTTTCGGGTTGAAGATTGTATTATTGGGTTTAAAATTCAATTATTTCATTAAAAATTTAACAATTTTAGTGTGAATACATTTTATTCGGATGAAAAGTCCTTTTTTTTTAGTTGAAAATTGAACTGTTTTGGTAGATAATTCGACTTTTCGGTTGGAAATTCACTTTTCTCTCATCAGCTTATTGGTTGAGAATTAAATTGTTTATTAATATTTTAGATTTTCAGGTTGTAAATTCAACTGTTTCTAAAGAACTTGCCTTATTGGTTCAGTTTAACTGTTTCTGTTTGGAAATTATTTCTTTAATTTGAAAATACATTTTTTCGATTGAAAATTGATATTTTTTAGTTAAAAACTCGCCTTTTTTGTCGAAAGATCATTCTTCCTGGTTGAAAATTTATCTTTCATTTTCAATTTAAATATTTATTCCGAAATTAGTCATTCATCCTTGAGTTTAACAGTTTTAAAAATTAATTTGTCTTGTATTCTGGATGAAAATTCATCTCTTCCTTCAAAAATTTAACTTCTTGAGAAAAAAAATTCTCTTCCAGTTGATAATTTTTTTTTTCCAAAATTCAATTCATTGGTTGAAATCTTCTATTAGGAATTCGTTGTTTTGTTTGAAGATTTATCATTTCAGTTGAAAATTCATCTCTGTTATCGAAAATTTTATATCCTGTTGGAAACTCGTTTTTTGTTAAGAATGTATAATTTGTAGTCAAAAACTTATTATTTTCGTTTGTTATTGAAAATTTGTCTTTTTTAGTAAAAATGCATTCTTTTGTTCAAGACTCATTTTTATGGAAAATTGTTATTCGTGCGAAAATTTATCCATTTTTTTTTAAAGTTCTTTCTGTCTAATTGAACATCAATTTTTTAAAGCTAAACTGCGAAAATTCCTCTATTGGTTGATAGTTCTTTTTTTTTTTGTAGAAAATTCAACTATTTGTTTGAAAATTCATGTATTATTTTAGAAATTCTATTTTTTTTTCGTATAAAATTAATCTTCTTGGTTGGAAATTTTTTTCCGTGTGGAAATTCAACTACTCCATTATTGATTAAATTTTTTTTTCTCTTGTGAGAGAATTAAACTATTATGTTGAAAATTGATATTTTTTAGGTGAAAAATTGACACTTTTTCTCGAAAATTTGTGTATTTTATCAAGAATGCAACATCTGCTAAAGCATTCTCAGTTAGTCTTATGGTGTTGCAAATCTTTCTAAAGTGGGGGGTCGTAACTAAAAAAATCTAAATAAACACTTTTGAAAAAAAAAATTAACTAGTTTCTTCTATTCGTGATGCGAGGGTAGTTATAACTTGTCCTTTTCGAAAAGTAACTTATCCATCATCGTTTACAGCACAAGGAGCTTAACGCTAACACGCGAATTGTTTTACAGGGAACCGCGAAACGATCGCAAATCGATCTCGAATTAGAAATCGAAAACATGGGAGCTCACCTGAATGCATACACAGGCAGGGAACAGACTGTCTATTACGCCAGGTGTTTGTCGCAAGACGTCCCCAAAATGGTCGAAATTCTGAGCGACATAATTCAAAATTCCAAATTGGGCGAGAGCGAAATCGAGCGGGAACGAGGAGTAATTCTTAGAGAAATGCAGGATGTCGAGACGAATCTTCAGGAGGTCGTATTCGACCACCTGCACTCAGTAGCTTTCCAAGGTACTCCCCTGGGAAGGACAATCTTGGGACCAACCAAAAACATCAAGTCCATCTCCAGGAATGACCTCGTTACCTACGTCAGAAACCATTACGGCCCTCCAAGGTAAATTGAAAAAATAAAAATAAAAGTTTTCGTAGAAACAGGATACAGAAGTAAGTTTTAATTTTGAATATGTATTTGAAATATATAATTTTTCAACAGATTTGTTCTGGCGGGAGCTGGAGGTGTCGAGCACCAACAGCTGCAAGATTTGGCGGAAAAGCATTTTGGTAAAATGACTGGTCCCAAGTATGACAAAATTCCAGACCTCCTGAATAAGTGCCGATACACCGGTTCTGAAATCCGTGTTCGTGACGATTCCGTTCCTCTTGCACACGTCGCCATTGCCGTTGAAGGTGTCGGATGGGCAAACCCTGACAACATTCCCCTTATGGTAGCTAATACTCTCCTCGGCACCTGGGACCGCAGTCAAGGTGGTGGTGGAAACAACGCAAGTAATTTGGCAAGAGCATCTGCCGAGCAAGGATTATGCCACAGCTATCACAGCTTCAACACCTGTTACAAGGTATGCGAAACTGTTTTTATTCAATATATAAATATATATCAGGGTGGTGACTTGACCGGGGAACCGGAAATTTTATAGACCGGGAAATGACCAGGAATTCAATTGAAAAACCGGGAATTTATTTGACTTGACCTAGACTATTTAAAATTCTACCGAAGAAATACGAAGAATGACCGCTTTCTTTTTTATGAATCAAAAAGGTATATTATCTGATTGTCAAAATATTTAAATACATCTATACTTCATGAGAGGAAGTATATATTTTTTTGATTATAAGAAAAACTTCTTGCAAACTTGTTGCTCTGTGAGATTTTTTTAGCTGACTCAAATTTGATAATCGAATTGATGGTAGCCCAAACATACAGAAAGGATTTTTATCTTCATTTTTTCAAAAAAAAAAGTATTTATCACGTTTTATTTGCTTTTCTTCATTTATCTAACTTAGGACAGGGAATTTCAGAAAATAATTATAGTTTTCATTTTAGGGCAGAGAGTTTCAATGAGGAAGTATAATTTCACTTGGAACAGGGAATTCTTTATATGTAACGGGAACAATTCAAACTAATTATAATTCGGATCAAGAAGAGAAGATTTAAAAAAAAATCCTTCCTCCAATTCAAAATTCGTCACAATTTCCCCGCTTCTTAATTTTGAATAAAGAATTACTTCAAGAAGTCTTCACAGTAGAAGTAGTATTCCGAAGAGGAAATATTTCTGAATTATGATAGAAACCTTATTTGTATTGCTCATTGCGAATTTATCCTTTTTTATTTAAAAATCATATACTTGTTTAAAATTCAAACTTGTTTGACGAAAGTTGAATTCGTATGTTAAAGTGTCATTATTTCGATTCAAAATTCACCTCTGGTTGAAATTGTAATTACTTTGTAATAATCAATTTATATTTTTTTGGTGAAAATTCAAGTTTTTAGTTGAACTTTCATTTTTGAATTTGGAAATTGAACTATTTCTTTGAGAATGAATGTACTTCGTGGAAAATTTGCCTTTTGTTTTTAGAAAAATTAATCTTGATGATAAAAAAATTCATCTTTTTGCTTAAAATACATCTATTCATTTGAAGATTCATCATTTTACCTGGAAAAACAATCAGTTTGGTTAAAAATTGATTTCTTCAACTGAAAATTTAACTGTTTCATTTTTAGTGGAAAATTGACCTTTCTAGTTTGAAATTCGACAATTTGGTGCAAAATCTGTCTTTTTGAAATGTAAATTCAACTAAAATGCAAATGTTCCATTTCTAGTTGAAAATTTAATCTTTTCTGAAGAAAATTATATTATCTCGTTAAGAATCGTTTTTCTAATACAAAGCTCACATCCTTGATTGAAAATTCATTCTTTCTAGTAAAAAATGCAACTATCCAGTTACAAGTCAAGCTATTTTTGGTTGAGGATCCAAAAATTTTATTGGAAATTCGTGCAATTTTTGGTGATGAAATATTATTTTCATCGGAAATTAAAATATCTAGCTCAGGAAATATCGTTCAATCTGAAAATTCATCTATTTGTTTCAAAATTCAAGTATTTGGATAGAAAATCGTTTTTCTGATTAAAAATGTAAATATTTTTTTGAAATTCATCTTTCATTTGATTGGAAATTGAATTGTCATCTGACAATTTGACTATTATATTTCTGTTGCGAAACTTACCCGTCATGAATTGAAAATTTTTTTTTCTAAATTAATTTTTGAAACGGCTGATTTAACTAGTTTCTGTTTACTCAAAAACCTATCTTCCCCAGTTGAAAATGTATCTGTCTTGATTATAAATTAACTTTATCGTTGAAATTTTATTCATCCTAGTTCAATACTTAATATCTTCTGAAACATGCAACTTCTTGCTTGAGATCTAAACTGTTTTGTTAAACTGTTTTTGGACAGGAAATTTATCATCTT
>WSXT02235100.1:0-16000 GCA_011762715.2 Neuroterus valhalla | reverse complement strand
GAAAAGTCCCAATTGTTTTGACAATTTTTCAAAACAATTTAACTTTCGGAAAAAAATAAGGGCGAAAAAAAGGAACCATCTGCTATAATGCTAAGTCGGTAGGTTAATGGAGATTGAGGAAAAAGTTATGGTTTGCCTTAACGAAGCTTCAGTCTGCTGACTCCACAATTTTTCAAATGCCTCAGGCTACGCTCAGGTTGCTTCTGATGAAAAGCGAGAGCAGGAAACGAAATTCGCGATCGTTCTCTAATTTCAAATTATAGAAGAGCACTTGAAATTCAAGCGAGGAAATATAATAGTTTCTTGAAAATTTCAAATTTATAAAGATTACGAATTATATCTCTGAAATAATGAGAGAGGGAAGAAAATTAAACACATAAAATATAACTTAGAATATTAATGTTTTTATGTCGACGAGTGTAAATTAATATACTTTTTATGATAAACTACAGATGAGATATGATGTGGCCCCGGTGGCATAATTGGTTAAACGCTCCACTCACCCACAGAAGCGTTCCTGGTTCAAAAGATACCGGAGGATTTGATAGAATTTGCAACTAATTTTTAGGAATTGCAAGAAGTTGAGATTGATAACCACGGATCAAAAAAGAATTTGGGATACAAGAGATTATGAAGTATTTCTTGATAATCCTCCGAAATCTCGTGATTGAGTCGGAAGTATTCTGAAGGATTTCAAGAGATTCCAAAGGATTTTTACGGATTTCAGGAATTCAAGACGAGTTTCGCGTACCTCAAAATGGATTTTGGATTCCAAAATGTTATGAACAGATTTCAATGGATTTCAAAGAATTTTAGGAGATACCAAAGGATTCCGAAGGACATTTATTGATTTTAAGAACAATTTCCTTAAAGAACACAAGGTTTAGAGGGGATCTAGGAAGTTTTATGAGATTTTAGTACATTCCGGATAACTTTTTGTTATTTTAAGGGATTTTGACGGATTTCTAGGGATTTCAAGAATCATTTCTACTGATTGCCATTGATTTCAGTGGACTTTCAGAGATTTTGAGAGATTTTGAACGATTCCAGAAGAAATCACGGTGTTTCGAAAGATTTCAAAGGATTTCAAGAGATACTGGAGGATTCCAACGGATTTTAGAGAATTTCGGGAACGATTTCCCAAAATCAAAAACGATTTAAAAGGGTATTTGGAGGATTATAGGAGATTCTAAAATATTGAAACGGGATGGGGGTATCTCGAAGGTTTGTGATTGATTTCAACAAATACCGCAGCATTCTGATGTACAAAGAAATTTTGTATCTATCTAAAAGGAATCACGGAATTTAAGAGGATTTCTTTTGAAATATTTCAAAATCTTAAAAATGGCGCTTCTTTGAACCAAGAACGCCACTATAGGTAAGTCGAGCGTTTGCCCAATGACGCCACCGGGGCCACAGCATATCGTTTTCAGCATTCAGTCATACTATGGGAATAAAAGGATTAAAATATTATCCGCAGCAATTATTCTCAAATTCCTAAAATCCCTTTAAATTCTGTGTAATCTTTCGGGATCTCTTGAAATCAATCTCGAGATTTCAAAGGATTTCAAGAAATACCGGAGGGTTCTGACGAATTTTTAGGAATTCCGGAAAATCTTTCCAAATATTCCAAACGATTTAGAAATGACTTTGGAAGATTATAATATTGTAACGGAATGATGAATCTCAAAGGTTTATGTATGATATCAAAGAATATCGGAGGATTCCGGTGGATATAAAGAAATGTTGTATTATGCTAAAAGGAATCACGGTATTTCCAAGGATTTCTCTTGAAATATTTCTAAGTCTCCCAAAATGGCGCTGATTTAAACGCGTGGAGCGTTTAACGAATTACGCCACCGGGGCCACAGCGAACCGTTTCTAACATCCAGTCATACTATAGAAAAAGGAGAAAAAAACAATCTGTTGTGGCCCCGGTGGCGTAATTGGTTAAACGCTCCATACATGCATAGTGGCATTCTCCGTTTAAGTATTCAAAATTCTCTGTGACTTCTTCGTAAATATTCCAAAATCTAATAAAATCCATTGTAACCTTTGTGATCCCAAAAAATAATCTTAAATCCCTAAAATCCCTTGAAAACCTTTGTGATCCTTCGGAATCTGTTGAAATCAATCATGAGATTTGAGACGATTTCTTTTGAAATATTTTGAAATCATTTAAGAATCCCTTCACACCCCTTGAATTTTATTTTTATCAGTGGAAATCGTTTTTGATGTCTTGAAACCCCTAAAAATTGGTCAAAATCCTTTGGTATCTCTTACTATCTATGAAAATCGTTTGATATTCCGTTTTTTGTTTACTATTTCTAAGTCTGTAAAAATTTCCATCCTGAAGTCTCCTAAAATATTGTTAAATTCCTGGTGAAAATACACTCAATCCTTGGCCCGGAACGCCACTACAAATGAGTGGAGCGTTCAACCAACTACGCCACCGGGGCCACAGCGTATCGTTTCTATCATTCAATCGTGGAAACAGGAGAAACAAAAAACGATCCAATGTGGCCCCGGTGGCGTTATTGGGTGAACGCTCCACCCATGTATAGTGAGACGTTTCCGGATCAATTTCTTCGGAAGAATGAGTCATATTCGTCACCTTTTTTCAAAGAACCAGTCGTGGTGCATTCACCCTCGCTTTAGAGGGTAAAAAAAATTCAATATTTGATTACGTGCGACGTCATCGCAAGACTTGCCAATATACTTTCCTGGCAAAGCCCTGCTCGTGTTCAATTATAAATGAAATCGATATCGTCTCGGTAAAAAGAATAAGAAAAAAAAATATGGAGGGAGAAAAAATGACAGTGAAGAAAAGCTAAAAGTGAATGGCGTAAGTGTTTTTCTTTCTCGTTCCTCATATATTTTCATCGCCGTAAAGCTGCTCGACACTGATGCTTTGATAATAGGGTTGCGTTACACTCAAGCACAAATGGTTATTCAAGTATCGATTTCATATTAGGCCAACAGGAAGTTTCATTTTCCGTACCCTAACGGCACTAGGAGGCCGGAAATAATTTTTTTTTGAGAGTGTGGGGCGAATATAACCCAGAATCAACACTCAGCCAACCTGAGCGGGTGTTGAATCTAATTTTTCGACTTAAACCGGGGTTCCAACTTCTTTTCATTAATTAGTGATTATTAATATTCATACCCAGGAAAAGTCCACTTGCAGAGCAAACAGTACGTGTTCCAAGCAAAGTTGACTTCCTCTTCTCTAGAGCAAACACTCTTCTTTGCTCGTTGAATATATGTGCAAAAATATTCTAATTTCGGGTTTTGCGGGTCTTTGCAAACCTTTCATTACAAATTTAAGAAACTGCTGGGAATTCTGGTATTGGAAGGGAATTTTTATGTAACTTGACAATCCTTGAAATGTGAAGGAATCCTCTTTTTGAGTCAGCGAATTCTCGAGGGTGCTAAATTTTTTATCGATATGAATATAAAATTAAATAAAAATTTAGTTTTTTAGTGATTTAGTTTTTTAGTACTTCAGAAACCGATTTAAGGAATAATTAATTATGTTCTTAGTTTTATTATTTCATGTAGTCATTTCGAACTGATAATTTATATATTTGAAAATATCCTGTGATTTTTTGGCAGAAGTTTCTGAATAGAACACATTTATTGATGAAGCTGGAAACAAGGATTTTTTTTTTACAGATAAAGTCGAATGGTTCCTGGAAAATTCAAATTTTCAATTAAGGATATTAATTTCAAGCTGTAATGATAAATCTCAAACCAAAAAACTAAGTACTTAACAATGTAGTTTCACTTCCAACAAAGCAGCTGTACTTTCAAGAAAAAAATAAATAAATTCTTCGTCTCAATGAAAAATGTAATAGGTTAAATGTATACTAAGAAAGATTAAAATTCTCGTTCGAAATGTTTAAATCCTCAATAAAAGAATTGAATGTTAAAAAAGATAAATTCGAGAGAAAATAGTTGCATTTTCAACTTAAACTGAAATAGAAATTTTACAATAAAAAACATAAACAAAGTAGTTTGACTTTTTATCAAGTATTTCAAATTTGCAACAAAAAATATAAATTCTCAATTGAAAATGTAATAGTTAATATTTCTAATAATAAAGATTCAAATTTCAAATTAAAAAAATTTGAATTTAAAACAAAAAAGGCGAGTTTTGTACCAAAAAAGATTAATTGTTTGGACCAAAAAAACGGATTTTCTTCAAAATTATTGAATTTCTGAAGCTGAAAAAATATAACATAATTTTCTACCAGAAGGAAAAATATTCTATTGAAAAAAATTGAAACAACACAAAAATGGGATGATTGGCATTCAAAGTAAAAGTATTCCAATTTTAGATTCAAAAAAGTCTAATTCAACCAAAATCATTGGAAATCGTTGAACACGATACTTGAATTTAAAAAAAAAAAAATCTTTCCTTAAGGCCATATTAAACTTACCCAATTCCTACCTTACCGACATCTTTTTTTTGCAACAACTCACGTTAACACCGAAAGAGACATCGAGTTGATATTTTGAGGGAGGCCTCAGAAAACAATAAACTACGTTTGTATACAACATTTTGTTCAAAATTTTCAACAAAAAATTTTTTTTCAGAATTCTTTTTCAAAATTTCGAACCAAATGTTGTATACAAACGTAGTTTATTGTTTTCTAAAGCTTTCCCCAAAAAATTATCACGATATCTATTTCGGTGCGGATCTGAGTTGTTGCAAAAAATCGATAATTTGGGTCACGTGACCCATGTTTAACATGGCCTTAATAAGTTTTCATTCATGGAGAAGATAAATCCAACAAAAATGTCAATTTTCATCTACAACGATCGATTTTTCTACTTTTTCACCCATGTTTCCTGTCGAAAAAAAAGGAATTTCAATGAAAATGTTAATTTTTAACGAAATAGATGAATTTTCAACCAAAAAACATGATATTTTCAACAAAAAAGTGATAATTGAGATCAAATCTTTGCAATTTTAAATGGAAAAAAAGCTTCATTCAACCAAAAAGACGAATTTTCAAATAAGAACAAATATCTTTCCTACTAAAGAGTTTTCGTTCATGAATAAAAAAAAAATTCAACCAAAATGTGAATTGTCTACCGAAAAAATGAATTTACTTTGAAAATGACGAATTATTAACAACAAGAGATATTTCCATATAAAGAGCATTAATTTCCAGAAGAAATGTAATAATTGTTATTTGAACTAGATAATATTCAAATGTCACTAAAATATCACTAACAACTTATCGGTCTTTAAAAAACATAGGAATTCAATCAAAACGTCCGTTTCCAAACAAGAGGGATTTTTAACAAAATACATAAATTATCAACCAAAAAATATTAAATTTCAACAGAAAATATGATGAGGGATATTTCAACTTAAAAATACTCCAATTTGAGATAAAAAACGGATGATTTTATCGGAAATACATCAATTTCTAAACAAAACTTTTAAATATTATACTAAAAAATTTTCGGCCGTAGAAAAAGGAAAATCCAATGAAAATATTGATTTTCAACCGAAAGAATAATTTCTTATCAAAAAAAGAAAGATTCTCAACAAAATACGTGAATTTCCAAATAAAACCGACCATTCCTTAGTTGAAAGTTTCCGGTCATGAAAGAAGAAGAAATTTAACAAAAGTGTCAATTTTTTACCAAATAATTAATTCTTTGCCAAAATGACGAACCCTTGACAAGATACATCAATTTTCAACTGAAAAACATTAATTTTTAACAAAAAATGTGATAATCTTTATTTGAACTAGATAGTATTCAAATTTCAGATTCAAAAAACAGTTCAATTCAACCAAGAAGACGAGTTTTTAACAAAAAACATGAATTTTCAAATAAAACAGATAACTTTTTTACTGAAAAGTTATCGTCCGTGGAAGAAGGAAAAAATTCAATCAAAATGTTGGCTTATTTCAATACTTTTTGAGGAAAAAGATTTGTTTATTTCCAACCCAATCATTAGAAAAAATTATTTTTCAGAAAAACCAGCCAAATTTTGCACTCCGAATACAGACTGGATTCAAAAAAGGAGTAGGTGTAGTGTGACCCCGTTGGCGTAATTGGTTAAACGCTCCACTCAATTGATAAGACTGACAGTCTTATCAATTAATTTTAATGTTGAATTTTTTCAATTACTAAGTCTAACAAATTTTGGAAAAACGAGAAATAATCTGCTTTGACCCGGATTCGAAACAGAAACGCTACTATAGGTAAGTGGAGCGTTTAACCAATTAGGCCACCGGGGCCGCATCAGACCTCTTCCTGTTCCTCCTATTTTCACAGGATGAAAGAATGACATTAGAATGATCAAGAACTTAACTATCCAACTATAACCATAACCATACAACAGTATGTATTTTTAGCATTCATTAGGTAAAATGAGACAATTAACTTTTGAGGTTAGGGCTTCGTTTCAAAGCCCTTGAGGACAAAAAATAATTAAAAGAAGCCCTTGAAGTTTTATTTCTCCATTTTTCATATGTTTGCCTATTAACCTTTATCATGGGCAAATCCAAGGGGTGACAGACCCTTCTTTGCCGTAGACTTGGAGGGCTTGGGTCCATTTTTCCCCCAGGTTTTCCGTCTCGGGTGTAAGATGGAAATTGAATTTCTATGAGAACGCGAAGAGAGCGATTGCCTACTTGTGTCATTTGTACGTCATCCATTTACATTCTGAGTAGTAGGCAAGTTAACAAAGGGCGTGAGGAAAGAAATAAAATGGAAAAACTGGTACTTGAAGGAACACGTGCTCAAATATTTGATGCTTTTTTCATTTTACAATCTACACGAACTCCACACGTGACCTTTGCACTATTTTTTTAGACACGTGTGGTGAAATTCAGTAGTTAGTTAGTATAGCAATCGTCGGGCAAACGAAAGGTCCGGGGTTCGAGTCCCAGAGGAGTTAGAGAGAAACCCTTTTTCACAAAGTCGGTATTCAATTTCCTTATTTTTGAAATTTTTCATCTAGTCTTAATGTCGTGAAAATATTTTGAAATGTTTTGTTAGGTAAGAATTGTTTGGTTGGATAGGGCGGTGCAGTAGATTTTTTGATTTGCGGATAGTAAACAGAGTCTTTTATCACAGGACCGCACCGTAGCTCAGTCGGGAGAGCATTCGTGTGGATAACGAAAGGTCCTGGGTTCAGATCCCAGCAGAGTTAAAAGGCTGTCTTTTTTCACAGAAATCTGTATTTAAAAAATGTCATCAAATACGTTTTCTGTAAGTTGAAACTTATCGAACTCAAAATTCTTTAATGCTAAGAAAATATTTGTCCTCCAAACTAACAAATTTCAACCTCCACATTAAAACCAATATGTGAATAAAACACTCGTTCATGGTACCATTTACCTGCAACAGAAACTGCCCTTGGTAGTGTACATGTTAAAAAGTTAAGCAGGGTGTGATTCACGGACCACCTGGGGTACAGAGGGTACAGAATTATATTTTGACAACTTTGTCATTCTTGCGTCATAGTCTGTAGACATTTCAAGATGCGTGATTTGCACCTTGGTGCATTAGGCCACAACTCTATACATGCAGGTAGTCTGCATGCATGCAAAGCAGACGATTTTTGCACGTGGTATATATTATGACCACTGATCTGTATTATATCCTGGATAGATGTCAGCCATGTATTTCTAGGTTGAAACGCGGTCACTTTTCGATGCCAAAATAAGGCTCAAATGCGACCCGCAATTGTGACGTCATCCACTATTCAGAGTATAATACAGAACAGGCCAGCATTCGTGACGTCATCCGCTATCCAGGATATAATTCAGTGTCTGAGGGACCTCTATACTAAGTAGGAATCATCGAGCCGCCATCTTAGATAGCCGCTTGCATATTGCCACCTGAAAGAGGGCCATTGTTTCACATAATGCAATTAACACGCCATCTACACTTCGAAGACCATGGCGTAAATTCGAAACAGCACCTGTCAAAAATACCCCATATAGTTTTTACCGTGTAGGTTAAACAGGACTTCCTCCACACAGGCTTATCTGAAAGAAAAAAGATGATCCTGCTCAGAAAATTGTCTCCTAATACGACTTATGTTTCAGGAAAGATCGCGGGAAAATGGTCCTAAAATGAGTCGCACGTAGCTAAAAAAAAAAGATTCCTTCATACTACAGCGCGAATCGCTGCAATCAGCGAAACTCTCCTTTTGGCTGCTGCGTATTGCATTATTCAGCTGTGAATCCTCGCAATAAAGAACTGGAGTAAAAAATATTACCCGTCCGCGCAGATAAAATTTGTATCCCGAAGTACGAAACAGGATTTCGATGACGAATACGTGCGTCAGATTTAGATTCTTATTTCGCTCAGTAAAGTCGCTCGTGCGTGGAAACAGAAATGAACAATGAGCTGTGATTTCAGGCACGCGAATCTGTAGACTCAAAATGAGAATTCGAAACCGATAGAGAGAATCAAAAGAAACACCAGGACTGAATATTGAATTTTTGAAAATCCCTTCGAAATTCGTTTCAGTGAGATGGCTTTATTAAATAAATAACTTGATATAAATAATAACTTTATTAGATAATAACTTCATTTAAAATCCGACCCAATCTCATCAATCATTATATATTCAAGTACCATGTGTGAATATGCTCATCTGTAATCTCATTGAGTAATCCAGTTCAACCAATCTTCCACTCAGACGATACTCGACAATTCAGAGCTGCAATCAACAATTAGACTCTCGATACCAGGGGTGGAGGTTACGACTCTTTAAGTGCGTGTGAACAATTTTCGCGGAAAAACAATTAAGATATTATTGAAACCAGATTGAAAACAAAAATATTTTATTCAACAGAAATCTTTATAAGAAACAGTTGATTGGAGTGCAGACTTGAAGAGGAATTTAATAAATAATTGCCCAACATGTTCGATCAGTTCCCTACTAGCGCCTGGCCAGTTTCTCACTAGCACCTGACCAGTTCGTTACTAGCGACTGGAGGGTTCCGTACTAGTTCCCAAGGCGCCTAGAAAGTTTCATTTTAGCGCCTGAATATTGCCTCAATAGCGCAAGACCAGTTCCTTACTAGCGCCTGACTACATCCTTAGGCGCCTATCCCAGTTCTATTTTAGCACCTGAATAGTGCTCCAATGGCGCTGGACTAGTTCCTCACTACCACCTGACTAGTTCCTCAATAGCGTCTGACTTGTTCTCCACTAGCGCCTGACTAGTTCATTGAGCGCCCAGGCAGTTCTATATAAGCGTCTGCCTAGTTTCGTACTACCGCCCTACTCGTTCCTTCAAACCCCTAAGACAGTTCTATATGAGCGGATAGACAGTTCTTTTCTAGCGCCTGAATAGTTTCTCAATGGCGTCTGACTAGTTCCTCACTAGCGCCTAGGCAGTTCTGTTTGAGCTCTTGACTAGTTCCGAACTCCCGTCCTACTAGTTCCTTACTAGAGCCTGGACTGTTCTATTTCGGCGTTTGACTAGTGCCTCAAAAGCGCCCGAACATTTCCTTACTATTGCCTGACTCCTTCCTCACTAGCTCCTGACTAGTTCCTAACTATCGCTTGAGTAGTTCCTCACTAGGCCAAACTAGTTCCTTGATCGCATGGCCAGCTCAATTTCAGCACTTATTAGCGCCCGAATGGTTGTTTGTCAGTGCCTGACCAGTTCCTTACTACGGCCCGAGCAGTTTCTCTTTAGCGCCCTACTAGGCCATCACTTGCGCATTACCAGGTCCTTATCATCAGCTGACCAGTTCTGGACTAGCAACTAACCAAATTCTTACTACTGACAGAACAAAATATTTTTCAACAGACGCTGCAACCCGAAATGCTTTTAAGACACGAGTAATGGGGGGGTTAGTACATTATCTAGCGTCCGACTAGTTCTTGACTTGCTCCCGACTAGTGAATCCACTTCAGAGCCTCACTAACGCCCGAATAGCGCACAACTAGTTCTCGAATACATCAACTAGCTTCCGACTAGCGCCTAACTTGTTCCCGGTTAGCGCCTGACTAAGTCCTCACTAGCGCCCAACTAGTTTTCCGGCTAGGTCGCGGCTAGTTTCTGATGAGCGCGCGACTTGTTCCCGCTTGGCGCCTGTCTTCCCGACAATCGCCTGACTTTCCCGACTAGCGCCTGACTAGTTCCTGACTTGCGCCTGACTGATACCTGACGAGCACCTGACTTTTTCTCGAATAGCGCCTGAAAAGTTCCTCACTAGCGCTCAACTAGTTCCCGATTAGCGACAGACTTTTTCCCGACCGGCGCCTGATTGGTTCCCGACTAGTTCCTGAATTGTTTCCGACTACCACCTGGCTGATTCCCGACTAGCGCCCGGCTTTCCCCTGACTAGCGCCTGACTTGGTCTTCACTTGCGGCCAAATCGGTTTCTAGTAGCGCCTGACTTGTTCCTGGTTAGTGTCTCAATAAATCCTCACTAGTGCTCAACTAGTTTTCCAACTAGCGCACGGCTAGTTTCTGATTAGCGCTCGACTTGTTCCCGGTTGTCGCCTGCATTTTTCCTGGTCAGCACCTGTCTTGTTCCCGATCAGCAACTGACAAGCAACTTACTTTACCGAATAGTGTCTGAAAAGTTCCTTACTAGCGCTCAACTAGTTTCCGATTAGCGACTGACTTTTTCCCGACCAGAGCCTGACTAGCTCCTCACTAGCGCTCAACTAGTTTCCGATCAGTGCCCGTCTAGTTCCCGGTTAGTGTCTGACTTTTTCTTGACAAGCGCCTGACTAGTTCCCCATTTGCGCTCAACTAGTTCCCAACTAGCGCCTTATTAATCTTTAACATCTAATCAAGAACAAAAATTGAAAAAATTATTCTTTCTTGTTACAGATTGCCACCACCTCAACAGCAAGCTACACTAGGTTCTCTTGGTGGAGGAATGGGAGGTGTCGGGAATGGAGGTAATGGTACCACTGGAGCTCAAGGTCAGCCTTTGGTGATGCCTGGCTTCCCACTTCGTGCAGCAGCGGTGCCTCATTATTCCCCATATTCGCCATCTCGATTCCACATTGACAAGAGGTGTCAACACAGATGCTCCTGGAAATGCTTCTCCATTGGCTTGATTCTCCTCACCGTCGCTCTCGTGGCTATGCTCGCATACTTCGCTGGTAAGTAAAGTTACCCTCATTCCTTTTTCTTCCTCCTTCCACTCCATGACACTCGGAGAAGTTTCCATTCTCAAGTTCCAGACTCTAAACTAGACTTTGAATACTCTAAAAATGGGTTTTCTCTAGCCAAGTTTTGACTTCCGCATCTCCTGACAATTCGAAGGGAATTCTAGAATAGTTTAGCCCTATTTTTACCAAAGTTCGATCACGCAAAGTGTTCATAGAATTTCCATGAAGATTTTAAACTCGATTGAGGAAGTTGATAGGGGAGGCGTCACTTTCAGGGGACAATATAGCGGGATGGGTGAACGTAACGGTCACGTTATTGCGTGAGCGTAAAGTGACCACATAGTGACTACATTTCCATGTTATCACATCAAAATTGATAGAACCAGCAACAACAATATTTAGATCGTTGCAATTATATTTTCACGCCAAATTTTTCTATGAAATCATTATTTTCATATTCAAGTTCTTTTTTTATTCAGCCTTTACCGAGAAAAAACATTTTTAAATATTGAAATATGTAAACAAAAATTAAAAAATAAGAATAAACCATTGTAACGTAGATTTGAAATAGTGTTAACCATTCAGTCTGAGAATTTAGTTGAATTCCCTATTAAATCGATCAATTTTAAGTCAAAAAGGTAAATTTTGTGTGAAACTGTTGACTTTTCGACGCAAAAATATCAATTTTCAACAAAATATTTGAATTTACTGCTAGTTAAATGATCAAGTAGATCAATTTTAAATGAAAAAATTATGAGTTTTCAACCAAAGAATTGAATTTTCATCCAAAAATATACATTTTTCACTGATAAGATTAATGTTTTACCAAAGGAAACGAATTCAAAACGAAATTCATGAATTTCCAATAAAACTGTTGAATTTTAAAGCTAAAAAGACGGAAATATTATTTGTCCACAAAACAGTTCAGTTTTTTAATTTTTCATAAATATTTAGGTTCTGAATCAAATGGTTGAATTTCCTAGCAAATCGTTTAACTTTATAGGTCGAAAATGCTAATTTTCTGCAAAACAGTTTAATTTTTAAGGAAAAAGTGGATCGGCATCCAAATAGTTAATCTTTCAACTAATGTCATAAATCTTCTTCAGCAAATAATTTAATTAACTGAAAACTAAAATTTTCGCTTCATCATATCGATTGTTAACCAGAATCAGGATAGTTGATTTTCAACTAAGTAGTTGCAATTTTTATCAATTATATGAGTTTTGAACAAAATAGTTTCAATGAACAAAACAATTAGATTTCTGAGTAGGCAATTAAATTTTTAACCAAACGACATAAATTCTGAACGCTATAATAAATAGCAACAATTCTTTTAGAAGTTACTCTATTCTCAAATTTAGAATACTACTATTACATTTTTGGTTGTGAGCTAGGAATTCAATTATTTAGTTAATAGTTGTTATTGTACCTTGTTAAGAAATTTGTTTTGTTGGCCTGAAATTCAAAATTTTTAGTAGAAAAATAAACTGTTGAATTTTTTATTTCAAATTAAATTACTTGGTTGAAAGTTGAACTACTTTTTAAAAATCTATTCTGTTGGTTTATTAAAATCAAGTATTTTGTACTAAGCTTGGTTTCTTGACTGTAAATCAAACTATTTTTTTCTCGGTCGAGAATTTCTCATTTTTAGTTAAATATTCATCTCTTAAATTCTTTATTGTAAATTAATCGTTTTCGGTTGGGAATTCAATTATTTAGACACAAGCTGTTGTTGTACCTTGTCAAGAAATGTATTTTGTTGGTCGCAGAGTAAACTATCTCGTTGACAATACTCTCTATTTGGCATTAAAAATTTTGTTCTTTGATTAAGGATTTTGATTTCGAATTTTTTTCCTATTTTTTTTAAAACTAATTCTATTGGTTTGTAAAAATCAACTATTTCGTACCAAGTTTGGTTTTTTAACTGAAAATCCAACTAATATTTTTTTTGTCAAGAATTTATCATTTTTAGTTTCAAATCCATCTATCAAATTTTTTATTGTAAATTTATCGTTTTCGGTTTAAAATTGAACTATTTAGTTAATAGTTGTTTTTGTACCTTATTGATTTTTTTTCTTTTTTGGTTGCAGATTAAACTATCTAGTTGGAAATATTCTCTATTTAGTGTTAAAAATTTTGTTATTTGATCGAGGATTCAACTATTATAGCGAATTTTTTTTGCATTCTTTTCAACTTATTTTCTGTACTAGAAATCTAATCCATTTTGGCCTAAATTTGAGAATTTTTAGTAGAAAAATACACTATTGAATTTTTTATTTCAATTCAATTTCTTGCTTGAAAATTAAACTATTTTTTCAAAATCCATTCTATTGGTTTATAAAAATCAACTATTTTGTACCAAGTTTGGTTTTTTGACTGTAAATCCAACTGTTATTTTTTTGGTCGAAAATTTATCATTTTTAGTTTAGAATTCATCTAATTAATTTGTTATTGTAAATTCATCATTTTCGGTTGAAAATTGAACTATTCACTGAATAGTTGTTTTTGTACCGTATTGAATTTTTTCTTTTTTTTGCAGATTAAACTATCTAGTTTAAAATACTCTCTATTTGGTTTTAAAAATTTTGTTATTTGATCAAGGATTCAACTAATACTTCGAATTTTTTTCGTTTTTCTTTCAACTTACATTCTGTACTAGAAATCTAATCTATTTTGGCCTGGAACTGAACATTTTTAGGAGAAGAATAAACTATTGAATTTTTCATTCTGAATTAAATTACTTGGTTGGAAGTTCAACTCCTTTTTAAAATCCATTCTGCTGGTTTATTAAAATACTATTTTGAAACCAAAATTGGGTTTTTCAACTGTAAATCCAACTATTATTTTTTTGGTCGAGAATTCATCATTTTTAGTTGAATATTCATCTCTTAAATTCCATATTGTAAATTTCATCAGGTTGGGAATTCAACTATTTAGTTAATAGTTGTTGTTGTAAATCGTTAAGAGATTTATTTTGTTGATCGCAGATTAAACTATCTTGTTCGGAATACTCTCTATTTGTTGTTAAAAATTTTGTTATTTGGTCAAGGATTTACATATTATTCTGAAAACTTTTTTTTTCAGTTAAAAAACAAATTCTCTGTACTGAAAAAAGTCTGAAAGTCTGAAGTTAAACATTTATGGTAGGAGAATCAACTATTGCATTTTTTATTTCAAATTAAACTTCTCTATGGGAAGTTGAACTACTTCATCAAAAATCCATTCTATTTGTTTCTTAGGAATCAAATATTTTGTTCTAAGTTCGTTTTTTTAACTTCAACTTCAACTATTCTATTTATGGTCAACAATTTATTATTTTCAATTAAAAACTCATCTCTCAAATTTTTTATTGTTGAAAGTTAATTTTAATGGTTACAGATCAAACTATCTTGTTGAAACTTTATAGTTTTATTCTTTAAGAATATTGACATAACTGATAATACATTGTTTAAACAATTATTTATTCTAACTCTGGTTGAGTTCTACTTTGCTTTAAATCAAAAGTTGAAAAAAAGATTGAAAATTCAGAAAAAGCTTCGAGTTTCTAACCTTTTCCTACGGGGAATTTGATAAGAACACTGCTAAATTGTTTAAACAATTTATATAAATATATAATTATTAGTACAAAGTAGGATTTTACGTATTAGAAACAATCTGCATTGAAGAAACAGCAAACAAATCATAATAAGCGAAAACTCGAAAAGACTTTTTTCACTTATGGGTTTTTTTTTGGGACCCTATGGAACAGACATATGTAGGTGATATTTAAGAGTAATATTTTATATTCTTATTCGTATCCTGAGGCTCATTGTGAAAAGAAATTTTCATTTTCAACTCGATTCAGCTGATATTGAGGATTCTGAATATGATTTACAAAAACATATTTCTTATGGAAAATACGAGTTGAAAATTCTATGGGGCCTTGCATCACCTCTTAATATCATTAAAATACATTAATTTTTGTTGTAGTTTTCAACAAATTGACGGGCAATATGGTTCAAAATTTAAAAAAAAAAGTTATAATGCATTTTTTGACCATCATAGTGTGTACCCTCGCAATCTAAGAAATCTGAATTTGAATCTATAATAGTCGATATCAATGTTATTCTAGTATCGAGTTGCCACAATTTCAGCAGAAACTTGACCGTACCATCCAAATATTGGATTTCGGATGACCCGGTGCGGGTTGCGACGGTTGATGCGTACTGCGCAGCCACCATTGGGAGAGGGTTCCACGATCATGAAATAAGGTCATTCACAGTTCACTGCAACTCAATTTCGGGGATAGTTCTCTATAACGTTCGAAGTTGCGTACAGAATCGACCGCTTCCCTCAAAAACGTGACGGTCAATTCTATCCTGCGCGTGGACGCAAAGTCGGATTACCTCCGAGGTTGTTGAATCACCATAAAATTACGCTTCCGTTAACACAAGGCACCCGAGAGATTCGATGGTTAGTCTCGAATTTCCCCCAGTTCCCGAAAGAATGCAAGTTAAATAAACGTGTAAAATCTCACCACCGGGGTATCAGGAATCCACTCTGAAAGTCAGGGAATTAGTAAATTATTCGCAAACACAAAATACCGAGGACCACGTTTGATGTAACATGTAAATAGGTGTAAAGGTTGTTCTCAGTTTTGAGAGATTTATTAATTTGAGCTCAGAAGAAGTATTCTAGAATGTTGATGTTATTTCCCTCTCCACTGTCTCGCTCATATCCGACTGCGCAGTACGCAAATCCTTAACGTGAGTCGTGCGTTAGTGCTATGAGCCGCACTTCAAATAAGTTAACAATTTTGGGCTATATTTTAAATGCCCCCATCTGTCCACGCCTCAGAGGGGCATACCTCTCTACCTGTCCCTCTTCCCTCTTTTTA
>WSXT02235090.1:0-16001 GCA_011762715.2 Neuroterus valhalla | reverse complement strand
TGATTTCGAATCTTATGTCCGTTGACCTCCATCACATCAGACTTAGGGCCATTCTAAGGTCAAACTGCAAAGAATCCAATAGAAAAATACATAAATAGGTTCTTGGAGTCAAATCCGTGGACCGTTGACCACCATAACATCAGGATTCGAGGTCTGTTGATGGTCAAACAGCAGGAAATACGATAGGAAAATCCAAAATAATACATACACATGTTTTTGGGGCTTCTGATTTCGGACTCAAAGTTCGTTGACCTCCATCACATCAGACTTAGGGTTATTTCAAGGTCAAACTGCAAAGAATCCGGTAAAAAAATACATACACAGGTTTTTGGGTCGCTGATTCTGGATCCAAGGTCTGTTGAACTCTATCATATCAAATTCAAGGTCATTCAAAGGTCAAACTGTAAAAAAATCCGATACAAAAATCCAGGAAAATACATCCGTAGGTTTTTAGAGTCGCTGATTTCGAATTCGACGTACTTTGACCTCCATCACATCAGATTCAAGGTCTTTTTAAGGTCCAACTGCAAAGAATCCAATAGAAAAATTCATAAATAGGATTTTGGAGTCGAATCCATGGTCAGTTGACCACCATAACATCAGGATTCGAGGACGTTTGATAGTCAAACAGTAGAAAGTACGATAGGAAAATCCAAAATAATACATACATAGGTTTGCGGGGTCACTGATTTCGAATGCGAGGTCCGTTGACACTCATCACATCTGATATCGTGTTTAAAATTCGTTTCATTTTTAGCTTACGTTTCATAACTTAATCGAGGATTCAGCTATTCCGTATTTGGTTGAAAATTAATTTTGTTTGTGTGTTGAGGGACCAGCTATTTGTAAAATGTATTTAATTTGTTCATAGTTCCTCTTCTTCGGCGGATAATTCATTAATTTTTTTTGTTGGGAAATTATCTCAACGATTGAAAATTCGACTTTTTGTTCTGTTGATAAATGATGGATGGAAATCTCTTCTTTTATAAAGATTCATCATTCAAGTTGAATCTTTGGTAAAAGAAGAGGTCAAACAACTCTAAAAGTTCAACTATATTGTTCAGAATTTGTTTTTTTTTTTAATGAATTTGAATTTTATTTATTTCGATTTCAAACATCTTTGGGTTGAATTTTACGGAATTCTTTTTCTTTGCTCGAAATTCAAGAATTCAGTTGGAAATAAATGTTCTTTTCTTCAAACTAACTATTCGGTTGAAAATTAATAATTTAAGTTTTCAAATAAAATTATAAGTTGGGTAATATAAGTTGAATAAAATAAGTTGAATTACAATAATGAATAATAATTATTATAAATTGAATTAAAATTTGTTAAAAAACAAATTTCAAATCTAGAGTGAAATCGAATCATCTAAATCTAGAATCTAGATACTCAGAGTGTATCCCCTCCAGATCATCTTAATTTCAGGAATGTTATGATAGTAGAAATCTGAACTGGAAGCATTTAGTGTCCATCCTATGAATGGCAAAGATCTTAACAAGCAGATTATTCAGCTCCTGCTCTACTTTCCATGAATAAAAGATTTTTTTAAATTGCGTTTAGTACAAAATATTTGAAATAACAAAAAGAAAATAGGAAAGAATTTCTTAAAATAATTTAATGTTGAGTGTATTATAAACTGTGACTTTATAACCTAAACTTTTTTTTTTGTTAGTGGTTCTAACAATTTCAAAAAAGAAGTTTTCTTTCATGGATTTAGGATTAAAGATGAGGCCTACGATTTTAATTCTCTTATTCGGAATCGGTAAGTTAATTAATTTTATGCCATAAATAAATTTTATTTCTTGTTTTTCTTTCAGACTTTATATTGGATCTAAATAGAATTTTTTTTCAATTGTTAATTGAAACAATATAATCCGGGAGGATTAGAGATCCAGAGTGAAAAACTCGCTGTTAAAAAATTCTATAGTAAAAAAACTACCCGACAATTCTATTATATCAGTGAGTTGGGACATATCCGAATATAATAATGTCTGACAGTTTATAATTACGGAGTTGAAAAATTTTCAAACAATAAAATTCCTATCAGAAAGTCGCGAAATAATGAAATATCCGACACTGTCATATTATCGAATTCTACGAATGCGAAAAAAAGGAATAATATTTATTTATTAATAATACGATAATTTGATATTTTCATCGATGAAAATCTTTTCAAAAATTTGACATATATATTTTTGCCCTAATTATTATTGTTCTAATTCAAGATGAGGATGATATGTAAAATACTTTTTGATAAATTTTTTTCTAAATGTGCAAAGTATATGAATGAAAATATTGTTAATTTAAATTACAAAAAATTTAACAACGTTAAATCATCATTATTACGATAGTTAAATATTTTGAACAACGAACTTTGTTCAAATTTCAAATATGAATATTTATTGAAAAATATTGATGAATTACAAAATAATAATAGAAAAAATACTTTTTAATCAAATTTTCCATATTCTCATCAGAGAAGATATTATTTTTTTTGAAAAAATGCACAGTATCTGAAATAATTATTTTTCTTTTAAATTATGAAAAAGTTCACAAGGTTCAGAAATGGAATATTTTTAATATTAAAATTGATAGGCCTTAAAAAATGGAAGATGTCATGAATATTTTCATCGCCCAATATTTTGGTAACAATTAAGATTATTAATGAAGAGAAATATTAAGAATTTGTTAGTCAAAAGAACATTCCTGCATTCCTTTTAATGCAATTTAAATCTAAAAATGTAGATTTCCTTCATTCTCATTTCGAAATTCAAAAAGCAATAAGAAAAAAATGAATTCAAAATTTTTGAAAGTCATCGATGACACTATGTTTGAATCATAAAATTCCTGAATTCTAAAAATTGAAAAAATGTTTCCAACAATGATTTTCAATCATTAAAATACAATAATTAAATATTTTGAACAACGAACTTCCTTACAATTTCAGAGAAGGTATTTTTTTTAAATATGCACAGTATCTAAAAAAAATCTTTTTCAATTACGAAAGAATATACAAGGTCTACTAAAGAAGTAATTTAATTATAAAATTAAGAAAGGTGAAAAATGGAAGATGTCATGAATATTTTTATCGCTTTATATTTTTCTAATCATTTAAAATATATTTTTTCTGTTTTTTTCTTAGTTTAAGAGCAATGATTTTTTTATGTGCAGTTAGCACCTGAAAAAATATTGAATCATAAAATATAATTCCTTCTATTCTTATTTTGAATTAAAAAAACATTTAGAAAAGAATGAATCCGAGATTTCGAAAGAGATTTCGATCGATGACACTATGAAATGCTCAAATCATAAAATATTCAAATTTCAAGTACTACAAAAATTATATTTTCTGAAAATAATATATAGTTATAAATGATACAATAATTTAATATTACGAATAATGAACTTTTTTCTTGAATTTTAATGTGGTAATTTTTCAAAAGTTTTATTCTGATTCAAAATAACAGTGATTGGACGCATTTCATTTTTTTTTCGAAAATTTACATAGTACTTGAATGAAATTATTATTCTTGTAACATAAAAAACAACGTTTCGCAAAGGCGTGTTTTCATTTTCAAAGCAAAAACTCATATATGGTGCAAGATTTTATGGAAAACATGTTCATCGATAAAAATGCCTTTGTAACAATAAGGAATATATTTTTTTCAGTTACAAAAACAATATTTTTTGTATACAGTTAACATTTGAAGAAATAATTTCCCATCAAGATATATTTTTCTATTATTGTTCTTTTCAAATTAAAAAACTAATTAGAAAGAAAGATATATTAAAAACTGTTAGAAGATATTTCGAACAGTAAAGCTTTCTTGAAATTCTTTACGTATTCATTCTTCCAAACTATTGTTTGAATTAAAAATAACAATGATAAAATTTTTTTCTAAATAAGAACATTTTTTCTTACTAATCCATGTGACGAGAACAATATTTTTTTCCTGAATACATTTGGATGAAAATTTAATTAAACATGAATACGAATATCTTCCATTCCTTAACTTTTCGTTTTCAAGATTGAATATACTACTTTGCTTAACTCTTTATATTTTTTGCAATGTAAAGTAACAATAATTTTTTCCAAATAATTTGCACATTTTCAACAAAAATCGTATGCATATATATTCCAGATTGTTAAAAAGGTTCGCATAAAAAAAAAAATAAATTATTTTTTTCCCTCGTTGTCCCCATAATTTTTTAGGGACATGTAAACAATTCAAATTATTTTGGAAAAAATCTTATTTAAAAAAAATGATCTATTGATTTAAAAAGAAATTAGTTGAAGATAAAAAAAATTGTTACAATAATTTATCATTTCCAGGATTTGTGAGTTGTATAGAACACCCACACTCCACTGACGAACTAAAATACGAGTGTGAAAGAAATGCAAATTCTGATACTTATGAAAATCTCATGGATTTTTTGAAAATATTTATCGAAAAATTGAATACGCTAAAAAATCGAGTCTTATACCTCAAAAGAACTGAACTATATTCTGAAGATTTATTACGAACTTTGGTCTACAAACAACTCTGCAAGCCGCTACAAGAAGATATTGAAGAAATTCTGGATACTTTCAAAACTTGCTTTGACTCAAAAGATTACACCGAGGAAGGATTAATACAAACAAAAAAACTGATGCATCTATACGTCTCCGATTTTCTATTAGCAGGTAAATTATTTTCTCAGTTTTACATTCCTCATTTATTTATAATGTGTTCCCTAAGGATTTACATAACTTTCGTTCCTTTACACCTTGTTTTACAGAAGTTTTCCCCGACATCCCTAATCCCTACCTTTCTCTACTTTTTTTATTTTCTCCTCTTTTCCACGTGAATATTCCATTCTTTCTCCCCTGCGCCCCTTTATTCTTCTTCTTTTACTCCTTTAGCTTTCTCTACCTTTTTCATCCGTTCTTCTTCCATTCCCCTTTCCCCTAGAATTTTCTTAACATTCTTTTTGGACCCTCCTCTTTCTTCCTTTCCTCTTGCAAAACCATCATATTCATGCTCTCATGCCTCTTCACACACTCTGCATTTTCTCTTTTCATCCTTCTCTCTTCCTTTACTTCGTTTATCAGTCTCCATCTAGCTACTCTTGTCAATCTCCTTTCTTACATACTCTTTCCGCATATTTTGGCAATCCTCTTCTTATTACCTTATACCATTTACTGTTTTTTGATTCCCCTTTCCTTCCCCATGTTACTGTTATTTGAATTTCTTCCTCTATTTTTTTCAGTTCCTCAAAACGTAAAGTGCTTTCTGCTCCTACCCTACGATCTCTGAAAAATCATTTTCTTTCTCATCACGTTGATCCAGCGGCCCTATTCCCTCTTTCCTCCCTATCTTTGTAACACCTCTCTTACTCCCCTCCCACTCCCTCTTAACGTTTCTCTTAGAATTTCCACGCCCTCTTTCTTGGCTTTATCCTGAACTTTTCCCTTTGAGTCTCTTCTCTTACCATCTAACTTTACCTTCTTTATTCTACCCCTCACTTCCATCTAATATAACTCTTTTCTAGTTTTTATATCTCCTTTCTCTCCTTTCATCCCTACATATCTGCCTAATAGGTTAGTACCGGCCATGCCAGCGTATCAAGCAACCTCATTCGCCTCTTACAATTTTTTAAAGCTTCTTTTTTCTATTTTACATAATACAATTAATTACTCCTGCCGTTTTCCTAATCCTTTTCCTAATATACACTTTATGCTCTCCATTCGCTTGTACTATGAAATAAGAGATTCACATTCATTCTTCTTCTCCAACTTTCCACCTTTCCATCTCGTTGTTCATTTTTTCTTTCTCCCTCTTCCCCTTCGGGACCTTGTATATTTTTCGTATATTTTTCCTTCACTTATCATCACTCCTCTTCATCCTCTGCTCTGCACCTCTCCTTCCCATTAAAGGAAGAAAAAGGGAGAAATTAGGGGGAAGTGTTAAAACTCAGGAAGACATGGAACAGCAGGAGAAAGTTAGGAAACATTTAGAAAAAAGGATGCACAACTTAGTGCAAATGGCAAATGAGCAGGGGAAACATGATAAAAAAGTGGAGGATTCAGTAAATAGGTTGGAAAAAGTACAGAGCTCACTCGAGAAGTTTGAAGGGAAGGCGATGAAAAATAAGAATAAAGAAATGTAGAGAAGAATGGAGAGGTATGAGAGAAGGGGAAGAAGAGAGATTATAGTTATTGGAGGTACAAGATTTTGGGGTACAAATTGGAAAGAACTTATGGAAGATAAAAGCGGAAGTAAAGGTAGAGGAAATATGGGAGTAGAATAGGAAGGGGCGAAAGAAGAGGGTAGGAAATAACGTCGATAAAATTCGTGTATTAAGAACAAAAGAGTGAGGGAATGTCAAAGAAGAGGACCTTGAATGGAAATACGGAGATAATAGAGGATTGTTCGATATTGAAGGAAGATAAGTGAATAACTACAAAGAGAAGGCATATGAAATTAGGACGAAGAGAGATGAGACTAACTAAAATGCAAGGGGTTAGGGGAAGGGATGCCAAAGGAACAGAAGAGTGGAAAATAGAAAATTAGAGGAATGAAAGTGTGATAATGAACGGAATGAGGAAAGAATGGAGTATATATTATTAGAATGGAGCAAGATCAGAACGAAAGGATAGGTTCATTGGAAAATAGGTAGTTCATGGAAAATTTTGGGCTATGGGTAGTCGTTGTGATGATGATAATATGCCTGTATGAGAGAGGGCGTGGAAGTGTGAAGAAAAAGCTATCGAAGGGATACAGGTGGAATTAATTAGAAGGAAAGATAATATATAATAAAGGCAGAACACTCGAAGGAAGGATGATGGAAATGAGGAAAGATTGGAAGGATTAATGGCAGATGACATAATTATAAGAGATGAGAGGTGGAAGATAGTAGAAGTACATATGCGTGAATGACGATAGAGAGTGAAAACAGAAGAGTCAGGTGAGTCCATGGTAGAGGAAGAAGGTGTGAATCGAGTTATAGGAGGAGATTTCAATGAAAGAACAAGAGAAAAAGGAGGGAAAAAAAGGAGAAGATGGGACTAGGGAAAGACTGGGAGATACTCTGAAGATAAAGCAGTGGATGGGGAGAGAAGGAAATGACTGAGTGGATTGGAAGAGGTAGGATGATTTATCTCAAACAGAAACATTTTGGAGCATGAAAAGGGGCACTCATACGGAGGATAAGAAGGCTCAAAATAGGAGAGTACATAGACTAGGACCATCTCCCATTAATAGTGACAGTATAGATGAGAAAGATTGATGGAGGGAAGACAGCAAAGGAAAAAAGAGTAGGAAGAGGTAATTTTTTACCAGAAGGAATATAGAAAGATTTGGACAAAATATAAGAATTAGGAAAATGGATGAAGTAAATGAAAATCCAGAGAAGAAAACGATGACAGGGAAGGTAAGGAGAATTGCAGAGGATACTTTCGAGCAAAAAGTCAGTGAGTGAGAGAGTAATTAAGAAAATAGAGATAAGGACATAGAGGTAAGGAAATAGAGGAAGAAAAATAGTAGTGCCAAATAATACAGAAGAAGAAAGAAAGAAAGAGTATAATGCTTTATATGGTAGAAAAATGAGGGGTAAAAAATACAAAGATGAAAGAGGAGGCAGTGAGGGCTAGCATGGACAAGAGCACGGGGTAAGAAGTATAGAAAGTAGTGCATGGAGAAAAAGAAAAGAATTATTCAAGAGATTAAAGCATTAGAATGGAAAAAATATCTCATGGAATTGTAATTAGGAATGGAGCAAGATAAGAGAGAAGAAAGAGGAAGAAAGAGGGAAGGTAAAAGGACGCAGAAGAGCCCATCACAAGGGATGGGATAGTAACGGCCATTAGGTCAGGGGAAGAGGGAAAGGCAGCAGGCAAAGATGAGATACCCAATAAAGTATTGAGAAATGGACGTATGGGGGAAAGGAGCTGAAGGAGTGGGCCTGGAAAATGCGCAACAGGGTATGGAAACGGGGCTTGCCAGAAATATGGAAAGAAGGGATAGGAGTACCAATAGTAGAAAAAAGAAAAGGTGAAGGGGCGTTGATTATAATAATGTCAAAATGATACTATTATTATATTTTTGCAGCCGTCAAAAATACTACCGAAAAATGTGAACTGGAAAGAAATTTAGCTGTCAGGCATTGTTTGAAAACTAATCCATCAATAAAGGTTCTTCCGAACCTTGATGAAAAAATGACTGGAGAAGAATGCAAGTAAGTATTTTTATCCCTTTATTTAAATTTTATTTTCTTTGAAAATTAATTTTCCTATTACATGAGATTTTTTATTCTATTACACTCATCTCGGGATATGAGGCGGCTGGATATGTATGGCCGGCTTCAAGGTTGTTCACGCTTGACTGCTTCTGTCGCTCGAATAGGTTGGGTAGTACTGCGTAGATTGAAGTTGTTTACTTGACGACTCTCTGCGTGCGGTATTCAGAGACTATATGCGGCCCTGAGTGATGACATAATAGTGTTTGGTCGTCGCTTCAAATCCGCTTTGAACTGGATTTTGATTGCACTTGATTTGGGGCCGTCGACCCCTGATGCCGGCCTTATATCCCGAAATGAGTGTAGTTCTAATTTTACTGTTCGTATTCGAAATTTCTTATTATTCTTTCTACTTCCTTTTATCTGGCTTCTTTTTTCTCTTTTTAAGTATCAATATTTTCTTTTTTTTTTACTTTAATATTTTTAATTTATTTGGTCTATTTTTAAATTTTGAATACAAAATCAATTTTTTTCCTATCTACATTCTCGTTTTGTTTTATTTTTATGTTCTACCATTTGTAGAGTTCTCTTTAGAATTACAAAAATGATTAGAAAAAGTAATTACAAACTGAGCAATTATTTCTATTATGTTTTCAGGGACGTGAATATTCTTTTAAATTGTTTCGGTGACTTGACGAGAATTATGAAATGTGGAAGGACAATAGAGATGAAGTTGGTTAACTTTGACCTCGCTCGAGTTCTCATTCTATCCTGCAACTCGTGGTTCTTCTAACATTCCGAATATTCAGGAGATTCCTGAAAATCTCGTACAATTTTGAGCTGGTCTTTAAATTAAATTAAAAATTAGAAGCTGTATAAAGTGTATTTAGATAATGTATTATTAATTATTTATATTAATTTAAGCACCTCATTTATTTAATTTATAGGAATAGTATATAAAACATTAATTTGTATTGACGTTTCGAATTTATTTTGGAAAAAATTGAACAATAATATTTGTTCATGAATGATACAATAATTGAATATTTTGTTCGATGAGAATTTTTTTAACAATATGGAACGATATTTTTTTAACGATATATTTTTTTCATACTGTAATGGTATTATATTATTATAATATCATTTGAATGATGAAAGAATATATACGAGATATTTGACAGTCAAACAATAATATTTATTTATGAGTAATACAATGATTTAATGTTTTAATCGATGAAATTTTTTTCAACGATCTTGTATATTTTTTTTTGAGATAATTATTGGAATGAATAATAATAACATAAATGAAGGCAATACTTTTCGACGAAAATTTATTTTTGAAAGTGTGCACGGGATTGTAAAAAAATGCTTGTTTTTTATGAATTACAAAAGAGAGCAGATGTCATGGATGTTTGTGCATAATGATGAGAAAATCTCAATGATGAAATTTATTCTCCCATTATTATTACATTGAATACGAACAATAATAATAAAAATATATATTCGAAGTTGTTGACAGTCAGAAAATGATATTTATTTATGAATAATACAATTATTTATTATTTTGATCTTCGAGAATTTTTTCAACGATTTGGAGTTTATATTTTTTTCAAATTATCGCCTAAATTCATAATAATGATACTAATAAAGAAAATACTTTTCGACGGACGTTCCATTTTGAAAATGTGCACGACATTCGAAAAAAATGCTTGTTTTTTATAAATTATGAAAGATAGAAGATATCATGAATGTTTGTGTATATTTCGAAAAAAAATTCGATTGAAAAAAAATTATTTTCCTTCTATTGTTATTTCAAATACAAGCAATAAGGATGAAAAAATATATATTTGAAATTTTTGATAGTCAAACAATAATGTTTATTCATGAATAATACAATTTCATATTTTGATCGATGAGAATTTTTTTAACGATTTTAAGTATATTTTTTTTCGAATCATTGTTTGGATTTATAATATAATTAATAATTATTATATAATTATTAATTAAAATCATTAATAAAGAAGAAAATACTTTTTGACGGAAATTCCCTTTGGAAATGTACAAAGTATTTGGAAAAAATGATTGTTTTTCATAAATTACAAAAGATAGAAGATGTCATAAATGTTTGTGTATATTTGAAAAGAAAATTCCAATCAGAAAATTTATTTTCCTATTATTGTTATTCCAAATGCAAACAAAAATGATAAAAATATATATATTCGAAATTGTTGACAGTCATTGATGTTCAAGTGATGATGTTTTAATTGTAGAATTCCTGAATTTTAGGGGAAATAAATATAATGTTTCCAAAAGTGATATTTCCTTAATTATAAAACAATAATTTAATGTTTTGGCTAATGAACTTTTTTACTGATTTTGAGTATGTAAACTTTTTCAAATTCAAAATAACATCAATAAACGAAGTACTCAAAGTATTTTTTTTTTCTGGAATTATTGTACTTGTAACCTTAAAAATACAAAACGTTCAGCAAATGGTTCATTTTATTTTTAAATCAAAAACTCAAATGATGAAAGATATCATGAAGAATATTTTTCCAACAAACGAAAACAATATTTAAAGTGTTTCTTTGGTCTAACGGGCCACAAAATTTATTTCCGAAGTAATTTTGCACGTTTGAACTGAAAATCACGTATTTTATCAAAAGTCGATTATGAAAAAGTTTCAAGCTCTTTTTTCAGTGAACAACTTTTATACATTTGCTTTTTTCTTTAACTTGTGTCGTTTATCCATAAAACTAGTTCGTTGATTTACAATATTATTTTTCATGCATAAAATAATGTATCTTGCAAGGTTGAGAGGAGAATGAAATTAATTTTTTGTCATGTTTAGTATTATTTTCACGATTGGAACAAAAATTACACGTCCTATCAAAAAATTATTGATAAAAAAATTGTAGCTCATTTTTGTATGGGGAACTTCAAACTATTATTTTTATAGCTTGTGTCAATGATCAAAAGTTTCAATTTTTTATTTCAATTTTTAACGATTAAGAAAAAAGTACGAGTTTTATCAAAAAATGATCAGAAAAATATTACTAAATCTTTTTTGGGCTAAAAACTTTTGTCTTTCAATTTCTTTTTGTACCTTGCGTCAATCTCCCAAAAATTGAATTTTTTCCTCAGTTATTTTACACGCCAAAATAGAATCCACGTATCTTAAAAAAGAAAGATTAATGTAAAATTTGTAGCCCTTTCATTGTGAACAATATTTCTTGTACATTTGCTTTTGTGTAAGCTGTCATTTGTCCAAAAATTGAATTTTCAAATTTTCAATGTTGTTTCTCATGGATAAAACGAAAAGTACGCGTCCTATCAAAATTTTAGTTATTGCGATCAAATTTTCGATTGACAATGTTTCAAAAAATTTCAAGATTTTTTTTCTAATTGTTTCTCTTCCAAAATGTTTTTGTTCTTATGCCTTCTTTTTATATCGTACGGTACATATCATTTACAAATTTTGGAAAAAATGGTCTTTAAAATTTGAAAATGCTCCATTTGGATTATTTTCATAAGTAAATATTAGTTGAAATGTCTGCATTTATCACAATTTTATATAATTTTTCTTTAAATTTTATAAAAATTCCACATGACAAATTTACATAAAAAAGTGAAATTACTGACTAGATATGTACCTCAAGAAAAATCGAATGTAAAAGCAATTTTTTCCTACTTTCATAGATTTGCTCTGGAAATTTTTTTATAAAGTTTTTGGACAATTAAATAAAAAATATCGAATAATGGAATATCCTGAATGAATATTATTGGCGATATAATTTGAGACAGATAAGAAGACAAAACGATTTCTTCCAATCTTGGAATGTCCCTACTGGGAATTTGCATAATTTGTTTAGTAAATCGATTGAAAGCATCAAATGGAAATCTTACATCATTTAGCATAATTTGTGACATGATTTGAGGAAATTAAGGCGAAAAAGGATTATTTCCTGCCTCCCATTATATAAAATATATAGAAAAAAATGTCAATCAGAAGAGAGAAAGGTAAAGGAATGCGGCCTTTAAGAATGTCCTAACTGTGAATTTGTTCCTAAGAATAATAAAAAATATATATTATTTTATTCGCGCAACTAATTTTTGAATTTTTTATCTATTGAGAAAATTCAAAAAGCTGTAGAGATCATCTTGTAGGGCTCCCAAAAAGAAAAATTTTTTCTCCTGAACTTTTTTCACATCTAACGTTGTTTGGCTAAAAATTCTCATTTTTGTATATATTTTTGAATTTTGACAATGCCATAACTTCGACAATTTTTTTTCATAGAAAAAAATCATGTGGATAAATTGTTCCACTTATTACTTACTAGAGGAAGCTGTACTTACAATTTTTGACTCTTGGAAAAAAATGGTCTCAAAAATTCTCAAAATGCTCTAACTTTTTGAATTCTTATCCAAAACAGCTGGCGAAAGAACTTGACCTTCAGTTTCTAATACTGAAAGAGTGTACCAAAGACCAATCAAATTAATTAGTTTTTCCGAAAGTTATAGTCCTAAAAGACAGACACTTGACAAAAATGATAAAGGGGAGAAGGGAGGGGGGGGGGGGGGTCAATTTCCACACAAATTTACACAAATGACAGTGTCAAAAAGGCTCTTCCAACTATTTGCATTAACACAAAATTCTTAACGAATAAGACTGTTTGAATTTGGACACAATAATCTCTTACAAGGATGGAAAAGAGGAATTAGAAATTGTAACTATGAGAGGATAAGGGAGGGAAGTAAGCGATGAAGTTTTGTGGAAAGGTAGAAGAAGGAGCAAAGGTGTGGAAAAAAGGAAGGAAAGATTTTGTGTAGAGATCGCAAGATGAAGAAAAGAGAGAATACAGGCTATGAGGAATTGAAAAAAGAGAATAAGAGAGGCAAACATTAGATGGATATAGTAGGATATAAGAATGAAGATACAATGAATGATATAAGGTAATAAAAAGCAGAGGATTACCAAAATATCTAAGATGAGGATAAAGGGAAAAGAGGAGGACAAGAATAGCTGGATGAAAACTGAAATACTAAGAAGAAGAAGCAATGTTTCAAGGGAAGGACTATAAGAGAAAATGTAAAGGATATAAATGGGTACAGGAGAATGGTAAGATAATGTTAAAAACATTTCAGAGAAATGGAGGGACCAGAAGAAGAATGGAGAGAGGCGGTACGAAAAGGTAGTAGAGATAAGTAAGAAGGATGAAGGAGCATGCTTAAGAGAAAATTAATAGCGTGAGTGGAAAGGAAAGGAGGAAGAAAAGTAAACAAAAGTCACATAGAAACATGAGAGTAGTTGTAATAGTACAGAAAGATGAAATAAATTTAAGTGGAATAAGATACAGTTCCTGAGCTTCATAGAATTTTAAATAATAGGTATCAAATTGGAAAAGTTTGATCAGCGATGTAGAAAGGATGTAAAAAGGATGCAGAAAGGATGTGTAGAGGGAATAACAAGGATGTAGAGGAACGAAAGTTATGCATACCTCGAAGGGGCACATTATGGATGGAGAAGGACGAAAACAAGTGTTGTGGTGAATGTGCAAAATATGCACGAATCTATTGTGTTGAGATTTCAGGGCAGAAGGTTCAAGTCACGTGTCTGTCTGTCGTGCCTTCTTTCTAGGGAAAGGGTGGGAGGGAGAAAGAAGAAAGTATTGGTGGTAAGGAAAAATAAGGAGAAGTAGAAAACAAGGGGGAAATTCAGGTGAGGAGGAGAAAAGAGAGGAAGTGGAGAAAGGTCGGGAAATTGGGTAGGAGAGGGAAACTGAGATTAGGTGTGTAAGGGAAGTGAAGACAAGGGAGGAGAAATAGGAGAAGTAATGAAAAGGAATGAGGAGTAAGGGAATAGAAGGAGAAACAAGCCCTGGAAAGGGGAGTGATTAAGTTGATGAAAGGAAGTAAGGGTGAAGGTAGTTCTTGACCTCTAGTGAAAGATACGAAAAAAAAGAAACATCGCAGAATGAATGATTTATTTCAATTCCATACTAGGACGGGATCTGATAGAATCGGATATGAAAGGATAAGGAAGGATAGTATAAGTAAGAGAAGAAATCCAAGAGAAGTGGAGTGGAAGGAAGGTGAAGATTTGAACGATCCTCATAAAAATAATATTTCTCAACAATTGCTAGTACCCTTCTAACAAGGGGAAAGAAGTTTTGCACCTTGAAGGAAGCTGAAGTAGAGAGAGACTTTTTTTGTGAGATGGATTGAAAAAAAATTGGAAATCCAATTACGCACTCATGGCTGACAGCATAGCCATAGGGGCCACAGGGTTGCAGCAGACAGCATCATCCATCATAATATAGTGGAGCCTTTCACCCCTTCAAAGCGAATCGTGCGAAGCATTTCTGGCGGAAAGAGAGAGGAGAAGCGGAAAGTTCAGTTTCTGAACGCGAGGAGCCAAACTAATTAGCCGCACAATTAGAAGAAAACCTTCTACGTAAACCTTGCACGAACTCAGCCTTACCTTGAAGGCCCCCATCTTTTTATACAATCCTCGACGTTACGTCTCGTTACCTATTCGAGATCACGGCTTTGACGGCTACAATTGAATTGTCTTGAGTGGCTCTCCTATTAGTGAATTACCTCTTCAATTTAGAAGTCCTTCAAAGCTTTCTCCAAGAAATGGTCTTTTTATCAAATTCAGAGATAATTAGGTTGATTGTTTTTTCGTCAAATGTCCACCCTATTGGGGAATAAGTTATTCAAAGACCAACTCTTTATATTATAAGAAGCAAGGGGTGATTCGCCGACCACTTGGAGTACAAAGTTATATTTTGACAACTTTGTCGATTAAACGTCAAAGTCTGTAGACATTGCAAGGTGCGTTATTTGCACCTTGTAATATTAGGCCACAACCCTGAATGCATGGATGCGCAGTAGACGTTCTTTCCACCTTAAATATATTATGAGCTCTGATCTGTATTATATCCTGGATAAGAGAAAGCCATGTCTTCTAGTCATCTGAGTCAAGAATATACTCCAATTTACGGCTTTAATTCGGCCCGCTTTCGTGACGTCATCAAATATCCAGAGTATAATGCAGATCAGGCCTGCATTATTGACTTCATCCACTATCCACTGTACAATAAAGAACAGTGTCTGAAAAAGAATGGCACACTCCCACCTTCTTTTCATTATCATTACATGGTGCATAGGTTTTGAAACAGAGATAGCCGCTTGCAAATTCTCACCTAAAATAGAGCCCTTGTTTCACATAATGTAATTAACACACCATCTATACTCCAGAGGCCATGGTGTAAATTCGAAAAAGCAGCTGTCAAAAATACTCGACACAGTTTACTTCTCGTACCTATCGTGCCAAGGTAAACTAAACACAGTTCAGATTCTATCTGCAACAAAATCTAATCTCAGGTTTTTACTGTGCATCATCGCCGTCGCTGTTTCAGGATCTCTGGATGGCTTCCCAAAACCTTTTTCAAGGACACAAGATCCTTCCGTGAGGATATCGTGATCCTGCCCCAGAGCCTTTCCTAAAGATCTCTAGAACCTTCTAAGAAATCACATAAAGACTCACCGGAGAACCTGCAGATCCTCACACAAGGAGGAACAATGTTCCCCGTGAGAAAGTATTACCTACAACTTCCCCCTGTGCCTCCAGTCGGGGTTTAGAGAGGCTCCTACGAGGGCTCCAAGTCTCGCACGAGAAACTTTGGGTCCCTTGAACCTTTTATAGGAAGGCACCCAAAAGCTTGCCGAAGAACCGGCAGATCCTCACACAAGGAGGGCCAATGCCCCCGTGAGAAAG